>JAQFYM010000403.1:0-71325 GCA_034694785.1 Agrenia bidenticulata
ATTTTTTTTCTCATCCAATAAGGGCCATTCAAGAACAAAATTAGTTTCATGATGATCAGTATTATTTACTTGATTTTATTTTTTAAGACTAATGGCACCTCATTTGGCGTTTATCATCGAAAGTACTCGCATTGTAAGTGTAGGTTCAGGCGGGGTTGGGTGAGGTGGCATTTACCTCAAAGGCCGAATTATCAGAACTTCAGAAGCAATAGTCACCAAACCAAAACCTTCCTAATACTTCCAAGCTTACCGATAGTGTGGGTTTAAAAATGTAGACTTATTTTATCTTTATAGCTTACAGAGAATATCAAAGTTTTAGATTTTTTTGAATCTGTATTCCCTACTTATAAGTTACAACTTACAACTACATTTAGAAGCATTCATTGATCTCTTAAGTACAGGTTTGAACGAATCTGTTTTTAAGCCCTGTCTTTTGAACAGGTTTAAAGTATTAATATGTTTGCAAGATTTCCTAATCCCATAATTTCCAAATATTCTAAATGATATGTTTAAGTATCATAAACATTTGAATGGCTTCTGCATGTCTACCTTTACTCTCAATAGGTCCAATGCAAAACTATAAATTAAATGTTAAAGGTAATTAATCCAGGGTTTCGGACAGATTTGTCCAGGTGGGATTTTGCACCAGGATTTTCGGATATATTCTGTTTGCTCCCAATGACTCCTAGGTGGGATTTTTAGGCTTCCGGGATTTTATCCTTATAAATTTATGGGATTTATTTATCTGAGGGGGGATTTGCAAAACCTTGGATTAATGCTTCAAAATTTCATTGAAATACAAGCAGAAGTTTTGATTTGTTACCATATAGTTCTGTCAGTGTACTGAATTATCTTATTGTATTCAACCTCTGAATATGTCACAATGAATCAGGACATGCTACAGGTGAAATGGGTGGTTATTAATGCGCCCCTAAACAAAGTTAATTCTATCCCTTAACTATTGACCCCGGAGGAGGGGTCTCTTCATCCCTTAATAATTCAGTTCCTGTCCCTTATTAATCCAATCTAATCCTTATTAAAAATGTACATATTATGATAATCTACATCCATACTAAGCCATGGGGGTAATATTTAGCTTGTTAGGAATCCTTGAACCTTGGCCTCCCATTCATCTTTGTTGGATTGATTTTTTTTAAAGAAAAATTTAATTTTAAATATCAAGTCCCTCGTCTCTTTAAATAGTGCTTGCCTCGTCTCAAAGTCATATTCAGATTGAATTAAATTCGTAAATTCTGAAGTGTGCTAAATTATACGAGCCCTACCCAACTAACTGAACGAGACGGTGGGGGTGCACCTGTATGTAATTTGTTGATGAACGAATGAATGATTATGGAGCAGGGTTCAATTCAATGAAATTACAACTTACGATTGACAGAAACAGTTCAGGAATGATGCACTGCGTGTTAGTTGAAACTTGATTTACAAATTTTAGAACAGTACTTTAGAAGAATCACCGGCTTTTTCAATTAAAAAAATGTTTTAAAAATCTTCAAAATACCCAACCAACCCAATTATCGCAGACGGAATAGTACGTCCCGGGAGAAATATTCCTGGAGTTCTAAAATTTGTAACTGAATTTTCAACCAACACGCAGTGCATCATTCCTGGACTGTTCCTGTCAATTTCTTGAATTGAACCCTGCTCCATAATAATTCATTCGTTCATCAACAATTTACATACAAGTGCACCCGTCTCGTTCAGTTAGTTTGAAAAATAAAAAATAATTTTTAATAGATCGATCGGTTTTTATATTTACAATATTAAAGACTACTGGGGCTAGTGGAGGCAATACTCAGGCAGGGAATCATGTTTTAACAGTAAGAACCTATTTACAAAATCTCATTCCTCTAAGCTGCAAACATGTTATTGGACTTGCGGCCACAAAAAAACAATTTGAAATACCAGATAGTTGTAAAAATGCGTCCATTGTCCATTCCAAATTTTTAAAAAATCCAAAAACGGCATGGTGCAGGGCGACCAAAAGCCGTCAAAAGAACTTAGATTAAAGGGAGTTTAAAAATTGTTGATTATTTGGTAACTATTAAATGACATTGTAATAGTAACTATTTGGGCGTTTTCAGACCATATTAGGGTGTATTTTTAAGATGAGATTTAAGACTTTACAAAGGTAAAAATCTAATAATAAGGGAGGAAATTCACCCCTAGTAAGTTAAGGGAAAGAATTAACTTTTTGATAGGGGCGCATTAAAAATAATTGAGGTGAAATTGCTGATACTCACATGCTTATATAATTAATCTAAGGTAAGATAATATATGCAACTGAAATTGGTCGTGGATTAAAGGAATTTCTTGCGTCTTAAATAAAATGTTCTCCATGAATTTATGCTGATGAAATTTTACAGGATGCAAATGATGTTTTAAAACAATCAAACTAAAATGTAAGATTTTATTAACCATACGCAAATGGCTGAGTATTAAAAATATTTGTTAAAAAATAAGTTCATATAACTTTCAGTTATCTTTACTAAATTTTTACATAGCTTATGCCTGCACGCATTTGCTGGCGCATACTTTATTTTTAAGCTCAGTCATTGTCAGTTAAATTTCTTTACGGTACAGCAAGGGCTCAAATAATGCTTGAACAGCCTATTCTGATGGGCTGGGATGATGATAATTTAGTCTTCTCATAAATGCATAATCCGTTTACATACACACATAAAAAACAGCTTGAAAGGATAATGTGTCCGAAGTGCTCTAGTATAGTGATGAGATGGCAAGTTCAAATCTGCGTAGCCAGTGCCAATGTCCAAGTTGAACAAAATCATCCCCACCACCAATCATTCTGATGCTGAGATCCAGCTGGTATTTCCATTTCATACACGTATGCATACACTCGCGTCTATAAATATTCAAGGATCGTCAATAAACGCTCCTCTATAGATCCACACCCTAGCCACTCAACAGAGCCTCAGAAACTAAAATCCTCTCATTTCCAATGTGTCTATAATTCCGTCCACTCATCCCTGGTCATCCTGAGCACTCTCAGAATGTTACCTTTCACGAACCAAAGCACTACCGCATGGACAAGGTTTATGATTCCCAGGGTGAGCATAACCCACGCAACACCCATTCACTTTCTCCGAGTCACTCAACTCATCTGTAAATCCCAGTCCAATATAATCCAGCAGTTTACTTATTTTTCCACCCTCCCATACGGATGTATATATTCTCTTGATGAAATGACTTGTTTTACGATTTTCCTACTGCTCAAATATCCCGAATCTAGACTCGAAACTCGACTGCAACCCTCGGTGAAAGAAGTTTGGCCGTATCAGACGTATCAGTCAAATAAGATATATATAAAGCAGTATTAGAGAAGGTGGTGGCAGTAGTCGGTGTTGACTGTCGACGAGTCCAACTTTCAAAGCTGAAACTGGTCTATGCATATACCTTAGAAGAAGGGAGATGACAATCCATAATAGTTGGTAGTAAGGAGAGATAAAATCCAAGGGAGACAAGTTTACGGTTACACTTTAATCCTCCACCTAGCCTATCTCATTATCATTACATAAACTACTTGAGCCAGAGGATAGTAGTGGCTCCGATTCCCCTCTTAGGGTAAATGAATGGAGGGTATCTCTTAGCGTCTATGCGAAGGTTACCTACACACAATGGACCCACTACACTATGGTCACAGAGAGGCAGTACTTGTACAAGGGTGAGTGAGGTAGGTTTTCCTACCCTACATCTTTTGAAAATAGCCTTATGGTTCTAAATGTCCAAGGCTGCTGAAGAAGAGCCGTAACATTAGTAGTGCTTTTGCAAGTAGAAAGCACTTGAGTCAGCTAAACCTCTAATCCTTTTAACTTGTTTTCTCTCTATAAAGGAACCCGCTGATTGCTTTTGCATACCTAATTGGCGACACTTCCCCCCATCTTTACAACAAGCCAATTCTTCTTGAAATTACTCGAGACTCTCTGTGTGGTGCATAGATAGTCTATCCATCTTCCTCTCTTCCCAAAGGTAATAATTTCTCTCTGCTTGATGTTGATGGTCTAGTTTAAAGTAGACATGCCATGGCAAGGCACACAGGGAGGCAAGAGGCACTCAGAGACTTGTACACGTGCCAACTTACTTTCACTTCATCCACACCCACTCATTCAGCCCGAGATTTACTCCCTCAATCCTAAGTGTAATCTTTCAAATTGGGATGGGAATGGGTGCAATTTACTAATTCCTAAGCGGTTTAACTTCCCTTTAGGCCCGTCTATGAGCTAAACAAAGGCATCTGTCGGCTTCTCAGAATTTGGATAATTGGGCGAGAGGGCTTTTCTCATCTAAGATCTGGTGGAATCTTGGATGAATGAACATTTATGTCCCTTACTTTGTGTACACAATAATATTATGTAATAATGGTTTATCCACAGCTCTCTCCAAGCCGGAGACTCAAATCTCTCAATACGTTGTTTCCTTTTGGAAACCACACCAATTATCACAGCTCCAGCAGTCTCAGCTGAGCTTCTTGAATATTCCATACCATGCAAAGTCGAGGTTACATGATGTTATTTTATCCCGTGTTTCTAAAGTCTGGAGGACGTGGACATGAACCAGCTGGAGTTCATTTGTATACGCACTACATAGCACATGGAAATAAAGGGAAAGGTTAGATCGCTCAAGTAATGTTTGTCTATCTCTTAAGCAATTCCACCGCACGATGTGTAAACCAGTCAGTATTGCGTGCAGTAATTTGCGTCAAGTGTGAAATTTCCCAATTATAAAAGCATTCAACCCTTTGCTAGTGTGTCTGTCGACTGTCGTTCTTTCAAAACTTAGAAAAGGCAGTGACAGGGATGGAGAAAGGAACACAAACTCAAACTGTCACAGCAACAACGCTCGAAAAGGGTTTGTGGTCTTTGGTGCCATTTAATGATAGGGATTTGAGTGACGGGAGTGGATACACAAGGTCTCCTTGACTTTTAGCTTCAAGATTGTTGGATTGTAACATTCCCATGCAATGGATTCCGATTTTTTTCCCTCAAAATGCGCTCTACGTCACTCTTTATCTGTCATTTCGGAATGTTATAAAAGAATCAAAATAACATTGCCCATATATTCTCCTCGTACATCACTTAGAGACCCTAGCCAAATTCCTCTGCCAACTGTCACCCTAAGTGAAACTATCAACTGAAGACCAGGGAACAGATTTTATTCGGTTCATTTACATATTAGGAGAACTTGGCTTTGGCTTGACTTGGCTTGTCACATCCTCTGCTTTTGTCACATATGGCCCATTTCAGGACAAGGAATATATTTGCCCGACAGTGACAACATGCTGCGTGTGTTTAAATCATCTGATATCGAGATCCGAGAAGTTCATCTTTGTGGGATTTTTTAAACCTTTTCGGATGATCTAAAGCACTCGTATAGAACACTGTTTGCAACCCATAAAAAATTAGCTGATTTTGCTTGTTCTACTTTCTATCCTAAAATAATAATTAATTAGAAAATTGACTTTAAGACTAAGGCTTGGCCTTATTTAAAGTTTCAGTTCATAAAATTTGTATTAAGAAACTGGATGCTAAAAATTTATTCCTTTTTAGCAATCTTGAAATACATTTTTAGAGCCTTATTAATAAAATATGCTGAATTAAAATGTTGAAAGATATTTAAAGAATTTAAGAATGAAATAGTTAATTCGGGTTTTATAGCCAAATAGCTTATAAACTTAATTATTCGATACTAATTCAAAAAACACACATAAACTAAGACGCAACAACATGGTTGTCTGGAGGAACAACCATGGAACTATGAAATTACTGCACTCAAGATCCTCGTATATACATTTAAATCCATTGTTGCCCAAACTCTAGAGTTTTAAAACTTGCGTAACGTCCCTACACAAATACAAAGTAAGGCTAGTGGGTCATTGAAAATCCATTGAGAATATCTTTAGCTCAACTTGAATACATTAAGAGGGCTCCCAATAATAATATCTCTCATCAGTATGTAATAGGAAATAAAGCTTGAGCTGGTTTTCACTAGTACAGTGAATTCCTTCTATATCGAATATCTAAGATGTCGAGTTGAAATTCTTGCTAATATTTACGCTTTTTTAGTCTAGGTTTGTTTTATGAACAAATCGGTTGTTCCAATTTCCAATAGTTTCCCTTACACAAACTGATACTTTTTAATTACAATATCTGATGATACTAATGGAATGTTGAAGATCAATTCAATGTGTTTCAGATAGTTTTGGACTAAATAAAACTCAATACGTTGTACCAGGTTAAATTTATTTTCATTTATAGGACAAATTGAAGCTGTTTTTGATGACTCGGCTCCACATAATGAGAGTAGACTGTACTCTTATATAATCTCTTGATATTTTTTAACATTTTCATCTTTCACTTCATTTTTATTACAATAAAAGGGAGCTCTTGTGTGAGGTAGTTGAGGAACTTGGGAGTGGGACAGTCACGAAATCCAAATATTATTCTGAGCCTCCCTTTCAAAATAATTGATTCATATCTCACAGGTTTCTCCAATTCCACAAATTTCCATCTCAAGTGCAAGCAGTCTTCCATAGTCTTCATTTCTCTCAAATTTGCCATCACAGTATATTATCGTCCATACATGCGACTCGGGACAAGCTTGCTGGTGAATTTCATGTCGTTCTGATTTCAAGCATCTATTCTTTTATTATATTACTTGAAATGATGAGAAACCTACCATGTCTCGTTTTATTTAACCAAATCAAAAATGTGCCAGACATCAAGTGATTATAAAATACCCTTACTCTGCTCTGAATAGCTCTGACTCCATATTGAGTACTTAAAACATTGTGCTGATATTGAATTTGAGTCCCTTCTATATACACACTCTTCACTACATTCAATTCAAAGTACATACCTTCAAATTTGGTCATTCCTAGTACAAAGATAAAGTTCATTTAATTTGAAATTTGAAATTTTACATCATATTCATACTACAGACTTATTCTCCTGAGAGAAAGGGGGAATGAAATTGTCGTTTATTTTCCTGGAAACCCACTACCCACATTCTCGAAAGAACATAGAAAGAAATGGTGAACATTTTTGGCAGCTTTCTATCTGGTCCGTCTGACTATTATCTCAGTCTTGAACTGGAACTACTTGAGCCTGGAGTGGGTGAATTTCATTCATATGTATATTTGCGCTCATACGTATATATGTTCATAAGAGCTGAGAGTATTCGTGGAAGAGTAGTGAGAGATGAAAATCCACCCTCACCCTCCTATTTTGGCAATAACCGTGACATAAAGATAATAAAAATGGGGACTATGGCTACGAGATGGATGACAGGACTTTCCTTGCCTTCCAAGGTGGCTCCGGTCATGCTTCAATAATTCGTAATATTATGTACGGGCATCTCTGTTTTTATTTGAACTTCTCCTGATTTCTCCTTTCCTTTACTTTGTCCAAAGGAGAAGGGGAAAGCATTAGACTTGGTAATAATCTTTTACTTATTTGCTCACATTCAATTGAATGGGAAATTTGATACCTGTTAGAACAGTCTCTGCTATTAAGGATAGGTTTTGAACTGTGGGGAACAAGTCGGGATACATTTGGACCTTTTAGATCTTTTATCCTTGCACAATACTTTTAGACTTAGGTAATATCAGCATTTACAAATTTCTGAGCAAAGGCATCTATGTATTTTTTTGTACTGAATACACAAGCTGAAAGGACGTAATGGCATTGGACAAAGTACGTCGTTTGGTATTCGTATTTTATACGGCAGCAGAAGACCAAGTTGGAAACAGTGGACGAAGAAAGTAAATGGATTTTAGAGACAAAAATCATACCAAGCGTTTGGAAGAGGGTAAAGAGTCATATGACCCTTTCTTCCTAAGAGGACAGACCTTGAGAAATCATATATATTGGTAATGTCTCAATAAAAGAAGGCTTTATCAGAGAAAAGCACACAAGGGTTGGAATGAGTAGTCATTTTGGCCACGAATGTCCTGTGATGAGGACCTAGTTCAAGTACTGGCTCCTGTTTCGTTTGACAAGAGATAAGGACTCTTTGTCAATGTCACCTAGCTGGATTTTGGATTATGAATGTCAGCTCAAGATACTCGAGTTCATGGGACTATGTGACCGTACCTTTCTTTGAGGAAAGGAAGCATCAACATTTCAATATCAATACAAGTATAGCACATAACATGAACATCAACAGCAGCACAAGGTAATAACACAGCACACTCCATAAACACGTTATGGGTCGTTGGATAGTGCCAATGTGACCCTTATTCTTTGTCATCATGGAAAGTTAACGTTCCTCGTCATCATCCTACATTTCAGCCTTTCTATCTCTAACATTTATACACAAATGTAATACACAGTTGACGAGCTGAAACATTATAAATAACGTCAAACTAGATATTTTAAAGCACTTAACCTCCTTTGGGAGACTCTCCTTCATCCTCTCAATCCCACTCAATCCTCATTTAATTTTGACAGATAAATAAGTTAATTAATTCACAAAAGGTGAGTCGCATACTAAAAAGGGACAGTGTATCCAGATTTCAACATGGAGGTTCTAGTCCTCCTTTTCTTTTCATTCGTCAAGAAATTTCGACAAATTCAAAGTCCATCGCACTTTATGCAGAAGCCAAGTTTGTCTGGATCGTGAAGGATGGCTTTAGAGGTCATGTTTCAGAATTTAATCTCGGTCATGGTCACCCCATCCAAGAAGACCAGAGAGGAGGAAGATCAAACCTTATTTATTAAAGAGTTTGGTATTAATATTTAACTAAAGAGGGTTGTCAAGTACTACTAAGTCATTCAAATATGTACAACTTAACTAAAGGTTGAACAAATCGAACTTGAAAATCCTGAATCCTCGAGAGAGGAGTGAACTTTATGAAGTACGGAAATGGGTTGATGGATTTGGGGGTGTTTTTAAACATGCATTTTTGATATTCTTTATACAACCGTCTGTAGAGTGTAAAGTGTAAAGGGAGGATGCTATTTGGATGCATTCGTGTGGTGAAAGTCAATGCAGCTTTTGTAGTCGAGAGGAAGAAGATATCATGGTAGTTTGGCAGTGGCAGTAGAGCCAAGGTATTTTTCTAAGTCCCAACCAGGACTTAGACATTAGTCTTCTCTCTTCTCAAGAAAACGTGAGACGAATTATAATTTCAAAAGAGCTAAACTAAGAAAGTCACGAGCTCTTTCACAAGGCTGGGTGAAGAAGATTCAGGCCTCAAGATGGATGTTGATGCTATTTCAAATTATTCTAGAGGTCTTTTGGAATAAAATGAAAAATATGTAGGGTTGCAGTGGATACAAGGACAACTGATTTTTATAAACTTAATATTATGTTGCAGAGCTCAAAGGATTCTTTTGAATTTTTTAAAACGTGAAGCCGATTTCATTTCAGTGTAAATTTATTCGTAATTTTGCACATGGAACTTCAAAACTTTAATACAATTTGATGTAGGTGCTTTTTTTATCAACACTTTTGCATTAGCAATTTTAGCATGCAGTTTTTCTTTAAATAACGTTCTATTCGAGCAGATAAAACAAACTTATTTATTATCGCTTGAAAATTCGAAAAAATTTCACCAAAGGTTATATAAACAATGTGACAAGTGACAATCTATATAATTAGTTGTAAAGTGGAAATGGGGAAACATCTCATCCCTTTAAAACTTTCCCCTTTAAAACTTTCCCCTTCAAAGCTACTGACAGCAAAACTGTGGAAAACTTTAATTTCCTTAAGGTCTTTCAAAATTGCTTTGTTTTTGTCCCTCGTTTATTGATTCAGCTAACGAACACCTAGCAAACATTTTATGCAAGTAAGTTGTAAGTTTACACAAATGGACAAACTTTCTCCAGATTCTATATTTTCTCGAATTCTGTGAGAACCTAAGAACGGAAAATAATATGAGCATAGTCCACAAAGACACTCAACATCCCAACTTGACAAACCTCGAGTCAGATCAACAGAGACATTTCCATTAAAGCCCGACTAGCATGGTTAACTTAACAAGACCTGTATCATCCTAACATCCTCTATAGCTATCGACTATAAGAGAGGTATTTGAGCATACACTCGGTCTATACTATGTGACGTCATCTGCTGATTTCTCACGCTGTGTCTTTCCAAAACTTTCAATGTAGTAAGAACTGTAGGACATCATGACAAGAGGGTCACAGGAGAGGCCAAATATACCGGAAGATTTTCATTAACATAAAAGAAGACGTGGATGTTTTCATTTCCTTGAATCTCCCATAAACTGAAGACATGTATTATAAGTCGGAGATCCTTAGATCTTGCAAAAGTTAGGCATACCCAATGAGATTCCTTTAAAATCTATTATATGTCAAAACCCCGCCGTGGGCTTGACAGCGTTGGTCCTTGGTACATCGGTACATGGAATATAGGTACATAATTTGCAATTTCTCTGAGAGAAAATTTGAAAGTCTGTACAGTTTGGGAGGAGAATAATATTTCCCCCTTCTGGCATGTAGCTAACTTAGAATAACAATACAAATCACTTGAGATCCAAGGTATGTAAAGTTCGTTTCACCTGTAAAATTAAACGTAGTGTTTCCTTTAAGCTCCAAAAAGAGTTTGATTATATGCCGACATCTTGAACTTGAAACTGTACTGTTTATGTTGTTGAAATTTGTAGATTCTAGCCCATGCTATTCCCCACTGGTCAACTCAAGTATACAAATTGTGGTTGAACCGTGACCGGCTTGAAGGCTTATGAAAACAGTATGGCTGAAAGTAATACTTGTGTTACATTAAGGACTAGGAGCAGGTGGAGCGAAACCTTTTATTAAATTCGGAATTTCTGAGAACACTTTTTCCAGCTTCTTTGTGTAGGTAAACTCTGGTCTTTTCTCCAGTGAAAGAACAGGGAAAGTTTTGTCTTGGGATATTAACAACACTTTGACCTGCAAAAGACTACAAAAAATTCCAGCCGGGCCACCAGTTTTCCTTAAAAATTTGGTAACAGGATGGATTGTATTATAACTTTCACGCTTTCTAACGATAATTAGATTATCTTTAAGTGTCCATAAAATTGGCAAAACTCCTTACTTTCATGTATTTTTATTTCAAGTAATAAAATGAGCTGTAAAATCCGCCGGTACTGTTAGAGGCCAGATTTTTGGGATTGGAAAATTTTAAAACTCGAGATTGTTCGATCGGACTTACAATATTAAAGATTGAAGCAGGTTTGTTATGAAATTGCACATATGTTTCTGTGTGGTAGAGTATTCCTTCGAGAGACACTTCTATCAACAGAACAGAATTTGTATTCTCCACACTTATTAGTATTAGTCTTGGTTAGTAAATATTTGCAAATCTTGTTTGCGAATCAGTTAATTAAACGGTTATAAGAGATTTCCACTACCTCACTCTTGTAATGTAAATCGGCTGGCTGAAAACAATGCAATTTCTATTTTTTTCAGAAACTTAATGTATTTGTTCTGGATGCATTTGAAAGTAAACAAAGAAGATGAAATGTAAAGAAAGATCAAAGCAATGAAACCCGTTGTATTGAATGAACGTGTGCTTATCGAAAAGTTGTACAAATATTTCTGTGTATTTTCAACACTCAATGACAACAATCCAGTTGAACTTTATTTACCCTACCTTTTAGACATTAAACTTGTTTTCCTTAGATTTCACAACTCGTCTTGCTTGCATTAAGAAAAACAACCACATTTTGTGTTCCATTGAAATTAAAAACTGACGGAACATCTGTAAACTACACAAAAATACTCGGATAATCAAAATCTGTTTTAAATTTGTTTCATTCAAATCATCGCGATTTTAAGTCGTCGCAATACTTATTCAACGCGATCTACATGCTTGTCAGAATGTGTTGTGGAGACTGGACCTCTTCTCTTCTCTTGAAACCGTTAAAATAAAACTAACAAATAGATCTAATCAAATAATTTTACCACGCTTATCTATTTAATCCTAATAGGTAGAACATATTTAAATTCGATGTTAATTATTTTAAATGCCTATCTTTAAATCTTTCCGAGATAATTACATGCTATCCTATATTTATCTTCTCATTTAGCTTCCAAATATTTATCAATTTCTTAGAAATTTAAATCAGTTTAGCAAAATCACATTATTATTTTCAGATTTCGTTTGGAAAGATTGTTGCCGGAAGTCCTCAACCTCCAAGGAAGCGAAAAAACATTAGCTTAACCGAACGAGTCAAAGCCGTAGTTAGTGACTATACTAGTAGATCTATTGTGGAGTTTCTGAAAGGAATTGTTTCTAATATTGAATTTGTTTGAAGCAATTGATAGAGTTTATATAAAATCCAAAAATCGGCCGTGCTCCTTTCACCCTGTAAATAAAATCTACATTACAGAAAGAATTTATAAAACAAGCAGCCATCTGCGCGTATTTAACGGGCACGCCATAAATTGGGGAAAATTAAGAACACTTGACCAAAACGGGCATTGTTAATCCATTAAAAATAAACCTCCAGCACGATTACATCGCTAACCTTGTCATACGAGTCTGAGACGGTGCCTCTTCCAGCTTCATTTTCCAGCCTGCTTACAAGGTTGATACAAAGTTTCAATTACACTTTATTGCAATCTTTACACATTCTATGTTCATTTTCTGTGTTACACACATTCAGGATGCAATGTTGACATGACATGACCTATTTAATACAAGTACAATGATATCCAAAGTTCGTCTCCCACTCCATGCTCAGCAGAGTAATAACAAATACAATCCTTAAGGCTGTCATCATTTAAATACATATCACAACGACAGGTCTGAATAGAATTTTTTATTAACGTTCCCTATATCCACACATTTGAGTCAGTAATTTCAAAAACCTCCAGTGAGGTTTTCCATTGTTCTACGTCAGAGTATAGAAGTCTGAGGCAAATTTTGCGTTAACATACATGTCCAAAAGTATTTGCAATCTATGTACGTAACTAGAAGGGAATAAGACGGGAGAAGATTTGCGAAATGGCTTATTACCCGTGCAAGCAATATGTCAAAACTCTCGAAGGGAGGAGAAAAGTAGCAATATCTATGCCTCTCATCACAGAGCATAAAACAGAGGAAGACAAGGGAGAATGGAAGATTTGATTTACTGAGAATGGCAGTTGTTCCAGACTGGAAATGAAAATCATATGCATCCACATTTGCGTCTGGATATTCCATACTCATAGAGACACACGTGGAAGATACCATGGAGCCTTAACTACTACAACAACATCATGTCCCAGCATAACGGGTAGATGTGTGTGTAGCTTTTAGTCCCGTACAAAAAGTAGAGAAGAGCTTTCACAATGGAGATCACATATTTATACAATGCGAATAATACAAGGGGCATTCATGTGTACATTTATGAGATTCGTACTGAATCCGGAATGGTAATCATTTTACAGGGCCCAACAGTTCCCGTGAATAAATCCGTATGTTGTCTAGCTCCGTCATCCTTTCTTTCCTTACCTCATACTAATAGCATTATTTGTAGCAAATTCATAAAATATATTTATATGTGAATGAATGTATTAGTTGTATATGTTTTCAAAGTATGTATCCTTGCTATTGAATATATCTATTTCTGAGGGAATATAGTAATAGAAATATAAACCTACATGTTGTTCGTCTACATGGAGATGATGCATTGCACAAATGTGCTCTGCGGGATTTTCTCCGCTCTTCTTCATTCAGAAATGACATATGAGAAAGTATTATAATCTCGAACACTGGAGAACCCTAGATTGTAGGACAGTAGTCCTTTGGTTTTATTTTTAGTGCGAAAACTGTGCTGCGGCATGTACTACGTGTGATATGGACTTGGAGGGAGAGGCATTGCTGCCACGAGATGATAATAATTTTAAGTATGACCATCTGTCTCGCAAATATCTGCAAATTTCCAACTGCCAAATGATACCAACGGGGACCGAGCTGAGTGTGTGAGACAATTTACGTTCGTATTATCAACGATTTCATCTTCCTAGTCATTTCTCCTCGCTTACGCTTTGTACCGAGTAATTTCCTTACTTAGGAAGCAAAGGTTTAGAAATTATATTTAATCACATCTCAAATTTTACAGGGAAACTGGCTCAATTTATATAATGACCAGACAAAATAAATGTGATTGGGCGTGAAAGTTGAACGGTGATTCTAAATTGATTGATGTTTTTGCAAAGCATGCAAGCTCGAAAATGCCCAATTTACATTTTACCGGAAGCTTCAGTTGCTAATTGTGTAAGTTAGCAGAAAACTAATATAAATAAAATAACCAACTTACAGCTTCTGGTAACAATGATTTAGGTGATTTTTAGCAGGATTTCAAGGGAGCCCAAAATAAAATTACGATTATTTCTACACATAATTATGGATTTTTGTTTCCGTTTCTGTTTTTTTCTTTCAATAATTGGTTATTCGTCAAGCCGTAATACTTACTAACAATGCGAGTGCATTTAAAGATCAGCGCCAAATAAGGTGCAATTCGTCTTAAAAAATAATTTCATACTTGAATGGTCACTTATGGCTGAAATAAACAAGGATAAAGTTAGCAAAATTTGTTTGAAAATTTTAGAATTTGCATTCTGCAAGTGAATAGTGCAAGCCAGAAAGGTAGGCCCGTTGGAGAAAGCAAGCACAACGACCAGAGCCAGAGAAGTGAAAATACAATATATCAAGTGTCAATTCATAATTATTAATTCATGTCATACTGGCCAATCCAAACGTGAAATTAATGTCATGATTAGAAGTATTTTTCACTTCATTTTTTAAGACTAATGGCACCTCATTTGGCGCTTATAGCAAATGCATTCGCATTGTAAGTAGTTGGGGACAGTTGTGTTTATGGAAAATAAGCTTTTGCATAACTTATCCTCAATTTTCAATAATTTTCAATTATTTGTAGAAATATTTTTTTCTGACTCAAATATATTTAGACTCTTATATTATGGCTCCAATAAACAAAAAAAATATCAAGAATACCAGGTTTTCTCATAATAGTCAAAATACAATTTCTTGCATAATTTACTATTATTTTCTTCAATACTGCACCAATTTAAAAACTGGATGACAAATTCATAAGGACAGAACAATTATTTTCATTCAAGAATTTGCTGACGTCTTTGGTGTTGTAATTCAGAGTGCTCAAAATCGGATGCTGTTTATTCTCATATTTTAAACACAGAGTTAGGAAATAAAATAAATCGTGTAATACATGACTACGAACCTTTTCGATGTTACTTTAACTTACGGTGTAACTTACGATGAACTGTAAACAGTGCTGTAACGATTTGTAAAGCTAGAAACTAAAATCTCTTTCAATTAAATCGTAACTTAGTCATTCTCATAGCTCTCTGAAAATAATTTAAATTTTTTTTTTACCAAATTAGCTGCTAAATCAAAGTTCAGCTCCCGAGAAATTTCCCCCCGAGTCGATTATCGAAATTGATGAAAAAGCACGGAGTGATGTCAAATGGGTGGAATGATATGATAAATTGAGATTCTTAGTGTAAGTATTCCATCTCTATCCTTCGTGTCAATCAGCTCAATCAGGTCCCTTGCGGATTCCTCTCATTAGCCTAATTAACTACATTTTGGCTACCTCCACCGACACGAAATAGCTAATGTTGTTAATTAGCAGGGGCTCTTACAACTTTCGAATACCTAGGAGAGACTACAAGTCGGCAGAAATCCAGAGCTCTGCAAAGTCTGTAAATACTGAGATACAGGTTTAGTTAATTAATACTGATTCAATCAAATTCTCCTTTACCAAGTCAATCATTAACACTACAAGTCTACAAACTACAAGCCCCACGAGAAGGTAATATATATACGTAAAGGAGTAAAATATACACATTCCTTAGATTAATCAAGCCTGATTATTAGACTAACGATCAACCGTCAGTCTCGACTTGTACTTGGAGTACATAGCAGTATCTGCGAAGTTATGTTACACACTCAGCATCATAAAAACGAATCATTTCAAACGAGAGAATAATTTACTCCATGAAGTACATATGGACCTAAACTGAGAAAGTTTCTCAGAATTTATTTCAACACTCAAGTCAAGCGAGATCGCCAAGTTTCAGACATTTCCTAAGAAGGCCAAGATGTTTATCGCTAATCGACCTAAGCAACCTGAAGAAATCCAGCTGAAGTCTAAAGCCGGGGTTTATTTAGAATTACACACACTAAACGTTACTACTGCTGCAGTGCTGCGGCCTCCAGCTAAAAAAAATTTTCAAGGTTCGTGGCTAGAGACTAGTACATGCGTTCATTTAGACCGATAGGGGAATAATTGAATGGTACGCTTCCGCATAGATAAAGGATTTAGAAATGGCACAAAATTATTAATGAAGCCCATTGTACATCCATTGACATTAATTATTTATCCCATTTTACGAGAGACAAAACGAGTCCAATCCCAGTTAAAATTTACTCAAATGAGGGCAATCATTGAAAGTACTAAATTAGATTTATTTCTACTGCTGCAAAGCATAAAATATTTAACACCCATTCTACATTAATACGTTTGACCAAGCTTGGTTCGTGACAGCAGCCAATTTCCCTGTGCAAATTATCTGATCTGACTACAAGACAGGTTGACCATTTGAGTCGGTTGGGTTGGGTGGGAGTTTGTGTAATGTTGTAATCCTCGGTTGGAATCAAGAGCTCCACCGTCTCTCTCTTTTCTGTATGATGTTCATAATTGCATTTCGAATTCGTAAAATGGCAACTATTCCTCAACCCTAGCATCTATAGGAGTCCAGATTCAAACACTCAGAAGTAGCACTTCAAAAATTCTGACACCTACACCAAAACATTTCCTGCATACTTTGCAGTACCTGAAAATACGACTATATTCCCTTCTGTTAAGTCCATGGAAAAAGCTGGTACACCCATAGGCATTTCTATATAATGCCTAGTGTAAATGTCCAGTCCAACAGTTTCATGACAAACTCATACATTAAAGTCATTGTATTGACTGACATTTAATATGGATAGGATAAAGAAAGCAATGTGGGACACTCATTTAAAACTAATCATTTAGCGACACGAAGTGACAGATGGAATTGATGGACATGGTGAAAGTCCCACTTCCTTCAAACACTCCTTCCCTCCTGCTCCAGATCTTAAACGAAGACTCGGACTTTCAGACTTGATTTGTCCAAGTTCCAACAACTCGGTTCAGCTGATTTCTCCAACCCTTAAGAGACCCTTTCCTATCCTCTTGGTGAAGCCTCAGTCGCTCATCGACCTGAACCATAAGACCAGATCACGGCCATACACATATAAAGTACACATACGGCTGTCTCCACTACATGTATAGCAGTGCAAATACGTACGAGTTTGGAATACCCTGTGTTGAACAAGCCCTTCGTACATCCTCTCTGTACAATCTCAATAGTACAGACTCACAACCAGGCATTGGCAGACCTAGGGATATCACATTAGCAGATGGATAGACAGCCATGCCTATTCCCAATGCGGAGAGTATGTTGGACTCACCAAGACTTTCAAAAGGAAATTCACCACTCACTGCTTTCTCCATCCAGAGTCCATACGGTTAGATATTCCTTGCGAGTTGAGTTACTCTATACCACCACCACTGCTACTCCTACTACAACACAGTCAGGATCCAGGCTGGAGAGCTGAGTCGGCCCGGAAAGCGAAAGTCGGTTTAGTTGCTCCGCAGCTTTCACTCCAGCAAGCCAAGCCACGCAAATCTCCAAGCTTTCAGACTTTGAGACAACAGTCGTTTTACTCATACAATTACACAAGTATTAAAAGCAACACAAGACCCACTTGATACGAAAAAAGAAGCTTGGTATCGAAATCCGAAATCTGCTGGATCATTAAATCCTCACTGACTCTTTGATTCCATAAAACCATCTTGTGAAGAAGTAAGTGGGGCTAGTTGTGTTTGGAGTTTGGAGTTGTGAGCTAGTGGTTGGAAGAAAAATAATATCCAATGTATCATAGAATCCATCAGTTGTCAGTGGGAAAGAGCTTAATAAATTCCTCCACAAAAGGACTTGATATTAAGCACTGAGAGAGATACTTGGATTGGACTTGAATTACTTGCTCAGAAGGGTGAGAGGATTCCATTCCATTTATTTGAAGTTGGTTGAATTAGATTTGGATGATTTGGTGGAATTCCATTGAATCTTGCACGTTCTTATATCATACAGAGAAGAGGAAGGGTTTGTATTGTTCAAAAGCGTGCCAACCATTGGGATTGCGTCTCATCATCAGATCCAGCATCCAACTAACATTGCATTGGATCATCACCATTCGCATCCCTTTGCCAAACGGACTCTCTCTCTCTTACTTCAAATTACTGAGCAGAAGTGAATTCCAGTGAATTTTATTATCGCCATTGGGATTAGAATTACTCTCAACTCTGGAGAAGAAGTCAGTGGACTGTTGAATGGTGTGCCTGTCGTCCCTTGTAAATGCCTACATTCTCTAAGTCCCTTATGGTATACCAGAGCACATACCAACCTAAGGAAAACGGATTGTACATCTGCTGATAGTGAAGGACGAGACTTGTGAGATGCAGTTCATTTCATCTCATTTCATCTCATTTATTGCATTTCTTCCTCTTCATTGAATCAAGGCTCCTTCTTCTCATCCCTACAACTATTCCAGACTGAGAGATAATAGATATCCAAGAGCTGGAAGAGGATCCAGGTTGTGGGCTAAATTGCTGGACAAAGGTCCTTCTTCGTTTTAATATCTCTCAATCGGAACTCGTAATTCCAAATCTCGTTCCACAGTACAGTACATTATTACCGCTGCTTATTCCTATTATCCTCAGTACTGATTGAAGACAATTTACAAAGGGAGTGAAGCTTTAGATTAAATCTAACTTGAATTCCCAGTGTTGGTTCTACTCCAAGCAAGTCGTTCGTCTTGAAAATATTTGGTCAAGACACAACCCGGGGACAGGGTTGGGTTCGGATAAATCAAGACTGTATTTCTCCTTCTCATACCATCACGACATAATCTCAACCGAACAAAGAGGATCGTTCACTCAAGGGTTTGTAAAGTATTCGATAATGTTATTAATTCTCTATAATCTTTTGACTGCGTGAAGTAAGAAGATTATGGTTGGCTTTAAATGTTAGAGGGTACACACTTGATATTCAGTAATAATATTCAGATTTATCTCAGTTCCCATTATAAAATAAATACCTACAGATATTTTGCTTTAGATAGCCCCTTTATCTTGTTTACTCTCGCAGATCCCAATCCTAATTTTAAGTCACAGAGAAAAAGTAGAAAGGGTTGTATTTTGAAGCTTGGGTTTGATGAAGAAAGTCTGAACTTTCCCCAAGTTTATCAGTCGGATGGTCGTCTGGACTCGTCTCTATTCATCAAACGGGAGTTGACTCAGCGGCTCTCCCTTTAATTCCTTTCATTCAGTCCAAGACGATGGACAAGAAAACTTGGTACTCGGTAGCTCATTGCTTGTTCCCTACAGAATTAGCATCGTAAAAAGTAGTTTTAATATCCCTCTTGCTCTCATAATTTGTGTATAAAAGTCTTGAGCTGTACTCATTTCCACTAAGGAGAGTGAGAGGGTTGGAATCCCAGAATTGAAGAATCCTTATCTCTTTGAAAAACATGAGAAAAGACATTTAAATTTGGTAAAGGAAAAAAATCTAGCTTTTCAATGACGGCCAAGACAAGTGGAAACTCTCTGTAGAAAAAAGCTATATATATATATATATATATATATACTCCATACCATACTAGAAAAGGTCTTGCCTATTCCAGCACTAGAGTTTAAAAGTTAATTTAAAGTGGCAAAGTTCCGTGTTCTTGAGATGAGGGGAAAATGTTTTCATTATATACTTTCGTTCGTTTTCAAGTAGGAGGGAAGTGTACCTTTGGTTGAGTTTCGTAAAAGTTTGTAAAACAATGGGAAAGGGTGGTGCTGAGAAGCAAATCCTTAAAATTAGTATTTAAACATTTTGAACATTCACAAAGGACGGGCAGATCTGAGATGAAGGCTCGTTCCTTGTTGAACAATCGCCTAATTCATTCAGTAATTTTCATTACATTAACCGCACTTGAGTTGTTCCTGGAATATCTTCCACCATATCTCCTACCAATCTGTGCATGAAGGAATTTGAACTAATATGGAGGCATTTAGTACCTACAACATAACATCTTTTAAACGGCCCTAACGGCATGCAGATACTTTATGTTTACTGTTTTTTAAAGCCACTAGACGCAAGGATGGAGAAAGTGTTTACCTTAGGGCTAACCACAGGAAACTGGAGAGCAGCTGGAGCTGTTGAGACTTTCTTAAGCTTCGATTAGAAAACTTCTCAAGGGAATAAAAACAACAGGCATATTTTAAATGAACCGTTTATTCATTGCTGCACAATCACTTCATAATTTCAGTTGACTATTGTTCACTAGGTTCTCACTGTCATAGAATAACATGCGTTTAAACTTGCAAAAATCTATGAACAAACTAAATTCGTGGAATATATGCACTGAGCAAGGTTTAATTGTAAATAAATTAATGCTTTCACAATCATTTTGTATTTTATAAACAACGAGTGGCAGAATTTTGATGAATTAATCCACTTTTAGAAGAAAAGACGCAATTGTTTAAAATATGTTGCAGCTTCCCATCATCAAAAAGATATAAATTTCGAAACCAACATGTAAAATTAATCCTTTCGTTGGTTTTATTATTCATAGGTTTGTGATTTGTTCATTCACCACCCTTGGAAAATAAGCCTCGTCGAACTAATTCGAAAATCAGCAACAACTAGACAGCCAACGCAAATCCAGTTATTACAATTTTATAAAATCGGTCTTGCATCCTCTCCTGAATTCTATACTGTTTGAACCTACTCATGTAACATTTTTAGACGTTCAAATCTAAAAAAAACACTAGACCAGCTATTGTTAAAAACAAAAGTTTAACAAGCCATATTCGTCGAAACGTCAATGGAAAACCAACCACTCGACACCCAATCCATATAAAGTAATTAACGCTTGTAATATAGAAAAAAGAGAGTAATTGGATTAACCTCAACAATCAGAATCGTATATACGCAGTTTCCCTAATATTATAACTATAAACCAAAGGCCTACACCGCAGATTCATTCAAAATCCACAAAAATTCCTGAGTATTGAAGATCAAAAACACAGGGCTAAGTATACAGTGGCCTCCAAAAATCCAAAGTTCAGACTTTCTACATCCCCATGCAACTGTAAAAGGCCCTTTGGTATCTCTGACTCGAGTCCAGATGATATAAAAGAGAACATTTGTATTCCAGGAAAGAACTGTGATTTCTTCCGCAGTTTCTGGCCAGTGTTTACTTTTCTCCTCTCAAGTTTTCTTGAATAGTACGAGAGAAGAGAGAAAATATATCTCATCCCATTCTGGAGCATTCAATAAGGACAAAGATAATATATATCAAAAGACTCCCGTGTTGAAAGAAGTGTATTCTACTACCAACTTGATAGTATACAGCATCTTGAAAATAAAAAAATTCTGCAGTCAAAGCCAAAGCGACGAGCTGCAAGGAAAGCTTCAAAATTCGACCCACACTATACAAGTGGTTTATGTACTGGTAGGTATTTCCACTTAGATAATTTACTTAGTTTTCTCTTCAATTCAAGTCTTAAGTCTCAACAAACACTCACTCATCTCTTTTTACTTTTTTTACGCAACTTGTAGGTTGAAGACTGCAACTTTCTCAAAGTTCGAGTTGATGCCATTAGTTCCTTGTACTTTGGGAGGAAGAATTCGTACTAGGAACTGAGGAGAAAGGAAATAACTCGCAACTTAAAAACTATCTATCATCTCATCAGAGATACAGACACACATACGTAAGACTAGACACACACACACACCGAAGAACTATGTAACTATACATATGAACGCTACAGTGCTGTGCTTTTTCTTAAACCCAGAACATATTAGAAAATTCAAAGAACACACACGCTACCCTTTCCTGTGTGCTAAGACTTACTGAAGAGGAAATTTATTCCTTTTTGCCAGCCAGGAAGCAAAACTATCCACCAATACAAAGGCTACCGCATTTTAAAAAAAAACTGAAAGTGCTTTCACTTCTCCGACCAAAAATAACAAAAACTAACGATACATGAATGATCTCTTACAACCTGAACTACAGGGACAACAAAAGTACAAGTTCTACCCTTTCACCTCACCAAATCCAAAGTTCTGTTTACAATTGAGTGGGAGTGCCCCTGGTCTTTGATGCAAACTCTAAAGGAAAGGAAGAGCTTAAGTTGTTTGGGATTTTACTGAGAATAAATTTAGCTTCAAGATTTGAAGACTTTAGCGTTCAATATTCAAACGACACTCAATTTCTCCTTTTCAAACTTAAAGTTGGAAAGAGAAGAGGTCAGAAACTTTGGACGAGCTTGACGTGTATGGTGAGATGCTGCACATCTGAGTGGCATTTGTCAGTGTATTGCATTGCAGCTGTATCATCGTCGTCTTTTCCCTCGTCCATCATTTCCAGTCTAGTAAAGGGAAGTCATAATTGACAGCTAGATAATTTATACTCATATATAAAGTAAGTACAAAACAAAGTATCAAATAAGGGTACCAATAATACCTACATGCTTGTGAGTACGAGTATTGTGTATGTATCAACAATCCCCTCATAATTCCAACAAGTCTCTGGACAGTTTGGGCTCACTGCTATTGACAAAGAATCAACAATAGACTTTCTCCGTGGACTTAAATCGAGGCCGAGTTATATATTTGTGAGTCGCACGTCTATATAATCTTTACCAAGAGAAGAAATGAACTCATCCATCACCTCCGAGAGAAATAAAATCTATACTGGAGACATCTGAGCTTTTTTCTCGTATTTCTGAGGGACAAAAAGTCAAAGTATGTGGGTCAGTGGACTCGTCTTTTTGTAAAGAGGAAATAAATAAAAAAAAGTCGGGCTTGATTAAAAGCACACATACCGAACGTTCTATATCTATCCAGTATTTATAGGAATTTAAGAACCTTTAGAAAAGCTACCTACTTTTACAACTTTGGAGCAAACCGAGGAATACAATATTTTGGAGACCCAGTTCCAGTTCGCTCCTCCACTTTCTCTCAAGTTAAAGAATGATGACATTTAGAGACACTAAAACTTATAGGTGGAAAAAAGAACATGGGACGATCTAATGAAAGAAGCCCTTTAACAGTAACACAAAGACTGTCTGGTAGCACGTGCTAGACATTTCATCGCAGCCCTTTGATCGTGTGTGCGTTTGATTTGGTGTTTGCAAATACATTTTATCCCTCATCACTCAGAAACTTGAATAAAATGGGAGTCAGTAGCAGACTCGTGTCTCGAGGGACGGCTTATTTTGCTGTTATTTCAACGCTGAACCTCCTCCTCATCATGGCAGCAATCGCTAATGACGGTAAGGATAAAGATTGCCCTATTCTAATTTTACCATCCATAATTGTTTGTCTACATTAAAATTAGGGAATTTCGTTGTTTTGATGTGAGGACTCTCAAATGTAACATAAGTGTCGGGAGAGAGAGGTGTTCTCCCGTCAAACTGACATGAGAGACCGAGGGAATTTCCAAAATTCTGCTTAACAGGAGATTTAAAGTTTTCGAGTCGTTTACTGTTGTTCTTTGAATTGGTCACGGCAGAATTTCAGAGGGTCTATTTATGTCGCTCTCTGAATTTTGAATCGCGAAAATCTAAAAGTAGTCCCCTGCTATAGGTATGCAACCACTTCCTCTTTCACATCTGATATCCTATTAATGTTTAAAACTATAAAACTCAACACGGCTAAGGTATCAAAAGTCAACAGAAGAGGAAGTCCTATAACGCTTCATATGCTGCAAAGAATTGGGTTATTATTTCTGAGCGTGTGGATCTGATTAGACTTCTACCTGCAACTTAAAATTGTGAGTTGTAAGTATAGGTATTTGTGGTTTGAGGTCATGAAAACAAGTTTTCCATTTATTTTTTGCATTCATCTCAACAATTTTTGGAAATATTAATATTCTTCCAACCTTGTCAGAAGCTAAACCCGGTGGCGGTGAGCGTAACTTTTCGGAGAGTGGGAAAAGCCAATTAATGTTAACTTTGTACTTCCTCGTATTAGAGCTATGTGTAAATCTCATTCCTTGGAATATTTAGGATAGGCTGAGGAGGATTTGAGAAACCTTTGAGCTTTTTTTTAAACTTAAGCAATTGTATCCCTTGATCTGCATATACATTTTTGTATTTCCAAGACTTTCCCAACCATCTAATAAGCCTGGAAAGATTGAGATTGAATATCTCTGGAACTAGGAAATCATTTCATCCCATTCGACAGCAAGTTAACCCTTTTTCTAGTAAACAGTATCCAACTAAACAGTTAACATGATCAAAAAATGTCTTTCGATTAAAGCCAATTTTTCATTTAATTTGATTCGAGTGTTTAGGGATTTTTTAGCCGAGTTTCCAATTTACACCTCGTTATGTTCAATTTCCTGCTGTCCTAGAATCTTCTTTTGAAGTTGCAAAGAAACTCGAGATTGGAAGGTAACTAACTAGCAGCATCTCCGCACATTTTGGCTCCTTGAATTTCAAATCCAGCAGTTACTCGAACTCTAGACTTAGAGTGAAAGCTTAAACTAGCCACTTGATGTACAACCAACAATGACAATAACCAAAGCCGTTCTCAAAGATCAAGGGAAAGTCGAAAACTTCCATCTCTCTCTCTCTCTCATAACTTCATT
This sequence comes from Agrenia bidenticulata, assembly GCA_034694785.1. Taxonomy (NCBI): domain Eukaryota; kingdom Metazoa; phylum Arthropoda; class Collembola; order Entomobryomorpha; family Isotomidae; genus Agrenia; species Agrenia bidenticulata. The sequence goes on from JAQFYM010000403.1 coordinate 24,751, forward strand.
TAGTATAAAAGTTTATAATGAGCTGGTTGAGGAGAAGAAGAGATCCTTCATTTTGAGATCCCAATGTATGTCTTCTCCTCAAAGTAGCTCAAGTCACAATTGGCACATACCAAAACCATAAATTTTCTCCACTCTCACTTTTCAAACAAACTTGTGACATGGAAATTTAACCTCATCTTTAAGTTTACTACATTCAAATTGAAAGGGATTTCTAGTTTGACTCTGCGCATCAAACTTCTCCATATATTCTTAAATTGTAACAGACCTTGTGCAACCCACGAAGAGAGAGAGAGAGAGAGAGAGAGAGAGAGAGAAAGTAAAAAAAACTTTCAGTTTCATTCAAACCTATGTAGTTTATGAACGAGACTCCTTGAAAAGTAACAAGACTGTGAAAGACATGGTTTGAATTTTCCGTCTGTTTAATCCACTCCTATTTAGCTTTAGTCGTGTATGTGCTTGGAAAATTGTAAAGCCTTTTTCATACTTCATGTTTTTAATTCTTTATCACAGAACTATAATAAAAACAATAGAGAACTCATGGAACTTTTTTTTTACTAGTGTAATTTTAATTGTGAAACCAGCAGGGAATGCTGCATTGCTTTTTGCTGAATATTAGCTCCCACAAAGTTAATTTATTACACAAACTTTTTCACAAATCAAATAGTTAATTATATTGGATTTTGTCTTAAAATGCATACTTAATGCTACATTTTTTGATAAGCTTGAAACTACTCTGAAAGAACCTTGAAAATTGAATGCATGAGGTTGAGATCAGTAAAAGTGGACTAACTATAAGTATGGGTGCATTCCAACTTTAACGGCCTCCAATCTTCCTTTACTTTTAAGTTGTTTCCACTGATGTAATTTCAAGCCTATTGCCTATGCGTCCGTTAACCTGGTTAATAATACGGCTCATCGCCTCACCATGATCTCCGTATGTAGGCAAGTATGTGTTATCCAAGCGAGAGTAAATATTCATCTGCAGGGACACACGGAGAGATCCGAGCTCGTAATGAACCTCGTTATTCTCATCTTTAGTCTCATTATGAAGAGAAACTGAAAGGACTGAGAAAGTACCAAAGGTTCGTATTTCATCAGTACGCGTAGAGTGTAGAGTTTACTATTCTTATACGGTTTGCCGAAAGAGTTACTTACATATTTCTGAACTCGTATTCCTTCAAATGTACGGACGGATACAGTGGAACCATTTTTTATGTGTACTAACCGCTTTTCGGAGAACTAGCATGTTATAACATCTGTAAGTAATTGACGCCCAACTTTGGAGGTCCAGTAAGATGGGACCAACTGTACTTGAAACTAAGAAACTGTAGTATATTTACGGAAGGTTGTTTACTTTAGTAGTGGCCCCTTTAAAAGAGAAAAGTCTATAAATGCCCCCTAAAGCTTAGCAATATGAGTTAACATAAACAGAGGAACCTCGCCCGAGGAGTCTCAAGTTCTAAAACTTCCAGACTTATTACATTGTACATTTATACACTCATCCCTACTTGCTTACTATCCTAAGTTTCGTCATCTCATTTGAATTCATCGTCAGAAAACATTTCAAGATTTCTTCCCAACTTTCTTTTCTTTCAAATACTCTCCGCCTCCCTAGGTATATTTATATAGAGAACTTAAGGACGGTGTTGGGTTTTCTTTCTGTCATGTTGGCTCTGTTTTATTTCTTTGAGCTCATTGTAGACTCTATTTTCACCTAGTGGATATTCGGATAGACATTCTTATACGCGCACTCTCAAATCCTGCCCGTCGACTCTCTCCCCAGCTTGAAATCCTTTTATTAAGCATTTGTAGATGCATTCAGAACTTTAGCAAAGAAACCCGACTTTTATATCTGCCCATTGTACTGAGAGAAAAAAGAGGCTGGGATGTTCGACATTTCTCCTATTGTAGTCCCCTTATTTTTTTCTAAATACAATTCCTTGAAAATCTTGAAGGACTGCGCTGAACAGAAGGAAAGTCAAAATCAAAGCGAAAGCCTTTTCACTGGATGAGAATAGAATAGATGATGTCGATTTGATCGAATTTGACAGAACCCAAAGGTACAAACTTCAGTCTCTCGCCCACTATTGAATTTCGAAAATGCTTGGCACGTTGTTAACTATGCATTTCGGCGACTACCCGTAGCAGTTAACAACTACTGACCTACTGACCTTGTGTAGAAACCTGTTACTTAACTACGTAGATCGTTGTTGCTAAATTTGAATGAAGCTCAACTTTAGCTATTTATTTCATTTTAAACAGCATAAAGCAGACATATATAGGAATGTTTCTAAATGGCTTTTAAATAGATCTTCCAATAGTATTGCAGAGAAATTTCATGAATGAATGTAACAGTGTAAAACAAGAAGTTACAATGCTCTGTGTCCTGACCTGTGTTCTATTGGCGATGACGTCAAACAAAAGGAGAAAAAAATCCAACTACTTAGACTAGACGTAAAAGGAATGATGCAAATACTTTGAATAGGACGGTAGGTCAAACTACATCGGGCTCATTGGCATTGAGACTATTGAGAGCATGTCTCCATTTTACGTGGAAAGTACGTTATTTTAATATTTCTTTCTTTTTTTTAGATTAAAGATAGAAAAAAAGTTGAATGTTTTTATGAGACATTCTGTAGTGGCCAATTTGTATTGTCATCCACAGAAAAGGGAATAAATAAGGGATTTATATGAACTTCCTATGCGTCCTTGAAAGTTTCGTCTTAAATCATCGACTTGGTATTTGGTATTTGATTTTGCAAGGACATAAGGCATTTAATCTTTACTGCACACATCAATATCAAGGAGATGATTTAATTTAGAATTTATGCCTTAAAAAAACACCCTGGAATCCCGTACGCCTTGATCGGCTTTTAAAAAGCAGGGAAATCCGGAAATAAAACTTTTATTGTTCTCCCCCACGAAGAGCTAAAGGCGGTTTGAATTCCCCATAATATGCGGCAACGTTCTTATCCCAATTTTTATTCATCCCCTCTCAAGTGTTGAAAATCGGAATTGAGCCTCACTTTATACAATGCCGTAGATACCCCATAGCTCCTTTTATAGACAAGACTCTCTGTGGGTTGGGTAATATCATATCCCTTAAAAAAGGTGATTCAACCTCATCTCATTGGCATCATGAAAAGGGTGGAATAGTCTTATCAAATGGCTCCTCCGTCGGATGCTAATGCTAATGCTAACGATAAGTACGATATAGAATCTAGAGAATCGAGGCCAGGATGAAGGAAAGAGAGGAAGGAAGGTAGATGACTTTTGCTATATTTTCCTGAGCAATAAAAAACTGCCAAGGTGTCTGAATTCCTATTTAATGTCTTAGGGGGAAAGATCCCACAGCTACTAACCATCTTTTGTGTGTTTTATTATGCCAAGCCCAACCCAAGCCAAATTCCGCTACCGAAGGGAATAATTAATGAAAAAGTTTCCCTTGATTTCATTTTCAATCCATTCACTTCTCTTCCTCACACTTTACACTTCAAAGGCTATAAGCTCCACACGTCCCATGTACAGCCTCACAGTCCTCCAAACGCCAAGGTCTTATGGAATTGATGAACTGACAGAGAAATCCAAGAATCCAAACTCTAATGCAAAATCACTCAGTTCCTTCGATCAGGATTTTTTAATCAATCCCAGTGTCTCTCTATTCATTCTTGGAGAGATAAGGGAATCTAAGGGAGGAATTGAATTTAATTTAAATTATTCCTTCATGCCCTACAACTTTGAACTTTTACCCTTTATGCCGCACAATCACTAAAAACCCTTCACATCACGAATTGAGGTCTTTGAATTTTTTCCAAACGCTCATCCTCATTATTAACTTCTCTATGCTCAGAGATTTACAGCTCGGCTTTTGATTTCATTTCGATTTGTACAGTTTAAATTGAAGAGTTGCGATGAATTTTTGTTACTTCTTTTATTCAATCGTGAATACTAAATTTATTGCTTTATTATCAAATTTCCACATGTTTTTAGAAAATCGAAGACATCATTATGCATATGCATGTCACTCGATTTCATGTTCCCATCCGATCCTCCTCTCTAGTCCATTTTAATGGTCTTTATAGGCTTTAATGATGGCAGTAAAGACATGAGCTTCGTAGTTTTATATATGAAGATGATCTCCGTTAAAACTAATGGCCTGTGAGTGTTTCAAGTTTCGTGCTCCCAGCAGTTTCGGGATATTTATTATAAAAAATGTCATTGATCCGCTTGGAGTGAAAGTTTCTATTTTCCTAGAAATTATTGACGGGATCCAAAAAAAAGTCGGAGCAGCTGGGACGACAGTCGATATTTATCCCCATGGTATTAGTCAACCAAACCCTAGTGATGGTTTGATATAGTATTTCGAAAACCCCCATACGTACATATGCTTCCCCAAAGGGAAAATCGAAAATCCACCCCGGAGGACATTCAAAGATTGTGTGAGGATCTAATGACCCCTATTCAAGACTAACTATCATACTTAATAGCTAGGTCTCCCATGGTGCAGGATCTGTGGAAGGTTCATAACTCTGAGTAAAGAGATAATGAGAAGAACAGGGTAGAGAAAGCGGAGCTAAAGCCAATCTGGAAGACGACGGCAGTGGTTTCCACGTTTGTTGGCAGCCTAGGCATAGTGTGGGCTTACATATTATCACCTCGTAAATTTCTTTTGAGAGGAAGCCCACCCTGAAAGAGTCCCCGGTTTGGCCTCCAATGTTGTGGAGATGAATTCCAAAAGGGGGAGAAATAAAGTCAGAGAAAATGTAAGGAAAATGGTAAACGGTTTGTCTTCCTCATCCTACCAATTCTTTCTCAGTCAAGGAATGAATTCAACCCTCGAAGGCTCCAACTTCTAACTCCCTTAACTAAACCATCAGCATCAACCATAGCATTGGACTCGAGTGCCAGTCTCGAACAAGTCAAATACCAAATAGAAGAAGATGCCGGGGGAGACAGGGGATTTCATCTGGAAACATTCAACTCCAGATGCATCTTCAAGAGATATTTATTTCCTCAGGGCCAGATCCTTTCTCTTCCTGATGCAGTGGAGGAGGGTGTGACCATACTCTAGAATTTTGTGCGAGTACTGGGTATCCTAGCAGTATATTAGAGATGGAATCTTACTCCAAGTGTTTTTGAGATGTTGGAAGACACGCATACGTAATCAGAGATAGGAATCACCGCTATTTATATGCATTTCAGAATGGAAGAAAGTTCTTGAAGCCTAAGATACACATGACAAAGTGTTGGTAGGACTAGAGCCACTGAGAGTAATTTGTTGGAGGCCTTTATCGTGGACGACGAGGAGGTTTGTTATCTATGGAAATAGCATCTTCCACCAATCAATTATCTGTATGAATACAAGGATAATAAATCTCACTTTGTTCCCTGAACCTCTTTTCGCATAGCTGCTCAAAAATACGAATAATCTTGTCCAGTAAAGGAGACTTTACTAGCTTAATATAGCTAGTGAATATCTTTAGGACTGTCTTTTAAAATCGTAGCGGAAAACAACAATCGGATTAAACTGTATTTCTTATTATTGTTAGTTATTTCAAAGAAAATGACAGACAAGAAAACTTGGAAGTGACGCTTGGATTTATACTGAGTTTGACAAAATACTAAAGTATTAATAAGATTCATAGAAGTGTGTGTTGTTCGTGAAATGGTGAATGAAGGAAACGATGCTGAAGATAATCTAATTCCGAGACGCCCTGCTAACTTATTTGGAGACAATAAAGTCTTGGCTTGTTAGTTTGGGTTTCCAAAGGTGGAGAAATTTGTAGATAATGTCATCAATGTAAATGGGTGTTGGCATCAATGTTGTGTTTTGTACTTGCACGACTTTGACATTAATCCCTTACTATTATGTACTGAGCTTATTGTTGAAATGTAAATTGCCACTTTACGCTAACACGGTCAGAGAATAATATCCATTACTCATTGCATCCTCTTGCCAAAGCCATAACGTAGTTATGGATCAGTAAAAGAAGAGACCTGCTCATTCAATTCAAATTCTAGGGGACTCTTTTAACCTCAAAAGGATTATGAACTGTACAGACTGTATGAATGTTTTGAAATAATGTTAAAACAGTGTATAAGAATGTTGTGTAGGAGAAGTTTGGTAAAATGACGAAATGTACCCTAAACCATAATAAGAAGATTATTTAGTCTACTTTACTAACAGACGGTTGAGCTTTATTTGAAAGTCGAATCCAAACCAGAGTATGGCTTTACTTAATCACTTCATCAGACTAGAATCTGTAGTTTCAGACTCATTACATTCTACTTCCCTCAATAAAAATATTCCATTAAACGTCTAAAAATAAAATTCATGTTTAAGTTAGAAAGTATGTTGCATACTTTAACAAAAAATCAAGTAAATAGGAAAACTAGAAAATTAAAAAGCACCTTAAAAACAGGTCAGCGATTATTGAAAACAAAGAACTGTGTTACAAATACTACCGAATCCTGTCCAGGAATCTACAGTAGTATAATCTAGTGGGTAATACATAATAAGGGATCCTCTTTTCGAACAGAACCACCCACCGACTCGTAGTTTCGGTTCGTTTAGAAAAGAGATCGAAGTATTTCCGCAATTCCCTACATATTCTTTATTCTTTTGTTCCTCCAAGTTGGATTTTTTTACGACAAGTAGGCGAGGGTGGAATGGTTATATTTTTGTTCAGTACAACACAAGGAGCTCTCAATATCACTGAAATTGAGCTGGAAAAGAGCTAAGTTGACTATCCAACTATCCAGCCACCACTAGGACGATAACCAGCCATGAACCATGAACGAGTAGCGCATATCGTGCATACGAACTTGAAGTTGCTATAATATAAAAGAAAGAGAGATCATATTAGAGTTTTTACGAGTCTTCAACTTCTATCTCTTTCTCTCTCTAGCTTTCTTGTTTAGTTCAAGTACAAACGAACATGGAAAACAGTACGAGATCCAATACTGACAACAAAACCCTGTGAATGTAAAATATACGTAAATTCTTATATACGACGGAGAATCTTGAATTTAGAATCTAGATGGATGAGCATAGACTTCCCCTCGTCGTTCTCCATTTTATGAGGTAGTTAAGTGAAGTTGCATAAACAGACAGGAAGGCCGGGTGATTGTGATATGGTCTGCTGGCATTCAGTCTACGCTGCGGCTATGGCTAGTCCTTTGAAGCTTTTGTAAGCCCGAGACATAGACATATGGATTGAAGGAAAGGAGGACAGAAGGGGCTTAAAGTGACAAGTTGAAGGTGCCAGAAATGTAGACGAGAGTCCTTTTTCATCCAAGTCCTCTTTTCCTCAGCTTTACTCAAAGGTCTTAATGTATTTTATTCCGGGTATCGTCTCAATAGAGAAAGCTCAATACGAAGTAAAATGACCTGTATTTGAAGTTTACGAGTACGAGGAATAAACGTCAAAACCGTTAAACCTATCCAAATACATTTGATGGATTGATAGATTTTGGATACGATTTCAAACAAAAATATTAAGAAAGTTGAGCTGTCCCACAGCGTCATATACTCTGGGTGACAAGCATGAAATTGACCCTGACTTATGCGCTCAAGTTGTAAGTAATAAACCCCGATAATATTATACTTCTGAAAAAGTGGAATCCATTTCATATTTGGGCTTGGAAAGGGAGCCAGAAGACAGTTATTGCTACCACCACCAATGTCTTTGGATAATGACACAATAATGTGGACCTCGTATTATTTGTAATATCAAGGGAGCGAGTTTCCACAGGCAACTCCAAGAAAGCATAAAGGCGATATTATAAATATCCATCTCAATTTGAATACGAGACTTTTATTTATTATGCATGCAATAGTTTCTTCACTAAACTTATGGCCTCTTTTTGGAACTTTGGACTCGGAGACAAAGAGCTGGATGTTGTAAAACTGTATGACAATGTAATGGAAATTGGAGGACATTTGGCACAAAAAAATCTTTATTTCAATGGTGCAATCAGATGCGCATAAAAATGATATATTCCCGTCGGCCTCTCAAACTCAAACTAGAATAAAAAGTACTTGTAATGTACGATTTAGAAAATGGGTATGAAAATGTAGCTGCAGCAGTTTCTGTCTTCTGCAGAAAGCCCAACTCTTATCCAATGATTGGCTAACATTTTAAAGCCTAGTCCCTGTTAACCTATTTATTCGAAAAAGTGCACACGATTAACATCATTAGCCTGTTACAGAATACCAAGAAATAAAACTCCCTATTACAGCTACAGCCTTCTATTAGTCCAAGCATTAATTCCTATCAGAGGAGGATCAACTGCGTATTTATAATTTAGGTAGTTTTCTATTGTTCTTCTAATCCGTTTGGATGCATAAAACCAGTCTTTTAAATTAACAAGCATAATACTACAAGCAGATTTAGGGATTTAAAAGATATTACGCGGATACTTAAACCATTAAACCAATACTGTTCCTTCCAGCTCACTCTGCCTCACAAATACTTGAAAAGATATACTCAGAGTTGAGAGGAAGTAAAGGAAATCTCTTTGATAACCTCACCTGTTGTAGTTCTGTGTGTTTTACTGTGAAACCTTTATCACTTTATCCATAAATCCCAAGTAGAATCATGCCTGAATCAAGTCACATGAATTCCTTTCTAAAACTGCGAATGACATAGGGTGAAAAAAAAATCTCAGGTTTATCCTTGATTTCCCTTTCCATGTGACAAATTGGAGACTTTCCCAACATATCCTCACTAGCCTTTTTAAAGGGCTGAAGCTCGTATTTAGATTTTCTTCTCACAGCAGCTCCAAGCTAAAAGCACTTGTACTTGTACAAAAGAAATTGACAAGAAACGACGAGAGAGAAATCCTTAGTAGAGATTCGATATTCTGTTCCATCTAAAAAGTTCAATATAGCAACGGATGGAAAATATATTTTACATACATTTGAAGTAAAAAGCGGCAGTGTGTGCTCCTTAGATTTTTTTTACAATTCTCTGCACATACAGACCCCGTTACCCTTACTGACTCAAGTTTCAAGTACGATTAATCTCCTTCGTAAGTGGTTAACGTAACTCCATCCAAATAAAACAATTCGTGCGAAGTTCAATCGATCTCAGCTTAGAGTCGACCGAGTGCTCCACAAACTAGAAAGCCTGGAATCATCCTCATATACTAAAGAGACGGAAATTTTTGCAAACCCGATTCAGCTTCCTTAGCTTGGCTCGGCTGAGGCTTAGGTCGCTTAGTTTACTCCACGGGTCATTTTCTCAGGGAGTAAATTGCCTAGAACGGCTCATACATTACATAGGTACGGTTCTAGAAATATTTGATGAGTTTTGCATATTTTCAGAAGCTAGCTCCTTCACTATACATTGAATTGCTTTAGGACATGTCTGGTTACGTACAACCCTTGGTTTGGAATTGTAAGGAAGTCACATTACACATTTATTAATCTAATAAAGGAAGGATATGGTGAAATTTGGATCACTGAGGCAAAACCATCATCATCAGAGGCAGTGAGGGGTAGCTAGGAACATGTAAGGGTGGTGTAGTAAACCACATAAGATTGTCAGATGTGGGTTTTTGGTTGGATTTTGGATTGTAATGCTGACATGGAATGAAATATAATTTAGTCATGCCTGGAAGACACAGATAGAACTTCATATTATTATCATATACGTGGAAGATGGAAATGCCACGACATCCTCCACTTCTTCTCTAGCTAGCTCCTATGTAAGTGGGTAAACGGAGACTAGGTCCTTTAATTCAAGACGTTGACTTGGCTTTAGCTTGGGCATCACTGCTCTGTGGATTCCTTCCTCGACGGTGCTTCTGACTTCACATGGCTTGGAGAGGGCTGGAGTTTGGTTTGGTAGATGGTTACACTTACATGTAATTCTTGTGGAAAATGAGAATATGAAATGTAATATTCACCCAGATTCAATTTACGTACGTCAACAACATTCTGTTTCCTCATTTCATCTTCCATCCCGAATATATCGGGAGGATTTAAAGCCATTATATTATGGGACATTCTCTGCATCATAGAAGTAGTGGGGGTCTAAAGCATCGAGGTCCTCCAACGGTTACTCGCTGTATTTCTCTAGATTTTAATACACGCGAGCCTGCCGTTTCCTAATATGATTTACAGACTAATATTGAGTACACACTCACCCAAGCAACTAGATTTTAGAATCTCCTAGCTTGGGAATGCCCTGCATCCGGACTCCTTTCTCGCAACTCTAAAGCCATCAAGGCCTGGAGAAATATGCCGTCTTCCTCCGGAAATTGGACCTACTACCTTCGTAGTTATACATGGCTGTTCGGTAAATGCGTTTTTTGCATAAATAAATCATCTCTGCTTTGAGTTTGGAGCTTATTATAATACTAAATACAGGTTGTTAAATTGTAGGATGAGATTATGTTTCTAAGCTTTCTTCAGAAATGTACCAGAGGGATTTTATTTATTAAGAACTTCCGGTAGTTAATTCTAGATTTAAGTGCGCAGTGAACAAATAGAATTAAATTGCCTTTAAGTGAGGAGTGTAGGTTCATATTTTAAATAATACTATGTTCTGAAAGTATTGGAAACTGTGACACAAACATTCACAAGCTTGTTTTATAATATCCTCTTGTTTAGAAACAGCTTGAAAAGATGTACCATTTGAAAGCGTTTACATTTCTAGGAATCTCATATGACGACAATCACAATTTCGCCGTACACTATATCATATGTACACACTACAGTTAAAAAGGTGCTGGTAGAAAATCTGTTAACGCATTTAATTTTGGAATTTTTGAAAAGTTTAAAAAAAAATTATGACAGTTCTGGAAATTTTCGGCTCCTCACATACCCTGATAGAGTAATTTTGTGGTTTATTGGGAAGAAATTGTGTGTTCCACCACGTCCACCAGCATAGTAAGGAAGAATTTATTTTCAAACGTTTCACTTTGGAATAAGCTCCATACAAACTCTCATCAACAATCTTATGATCCCCTGAACTCAGATCACACTTGAATTTCCCAGTAGCAGTTAAAAACAACAAAAAGACACAGAAACCCGGGTGAATAAAGTAAATCCCAATATCCTCAACACTAAAAGGCCACCCAACTAAATATATGGGAAAAATAGCAAGACGTCTGATTAAAACTCAGGTGATGATTTGACAACTTGATGAACACACAAAAGGGAAAAGCCCTCAAACATCTCAAGACTTGAAAAGATAAGAAAGTGAGAATAAGATAGAATTGAGTAGGGGTGGAAAAGTGCATTATACTGTGAGATGTTAAACTCATTCACACGTAGGGCCAATGTATTACATTGTAATAGCCTGTGGGACGAGGAATAGGACATTTGAGATGAGATACATAAAGACCTAGAATTTAAGATTTATCAGGCTCTCATATGCAGTCTCAACCCACTTCGCTCGTAGTCGTCTTAACTCAACCTACTTAAAACAGCCGTCCACATCCTCTAGATCTTTAGAAGTGTAAACTGAGAGCTAAGAACCACCCAGCAACTAACTTCAAACCCCGAAGCCCATCAAATGAAACTTGGACCTATACATACATCCATATACATATATCTGTTATCTATTTGAAGCTGAATGAAACTGGCTAATGCCGAAAAATCCTCCGGTAGACTCTAACGAAACTTGTCCTGAAAATCGAGAATTGATACAGACAGGGGCATCTTCAAGTAAGGGCGTAGCAAGCGTGGGGATAGAATCTGCTATGTATCTTTCCAATAACATTTAAATTCCTCAGCTATCTTTTACATAATCTTTCCTATGGATGTTTATGAAGCTTTCCCCCCCCCAGATTGCCTTTGAAATCAATACGGCCCTTGGCTTGATCCTACTTTCTCGTATTTTTACATTCCGTCGGATTACTCTCTCGTTGTACACTAGATCTAAGCTTTGTAATTGTATTTGAGTCCTATCCATCTCAACTTAGACATTTCCCGTTTTTTTATCCGTTCCACTGACTCGAACAAGAAACGACAGCCCCTGTCTGCAATTCTGGTTGAAAGAGAGAAGTTCAGCTTTGTTATACAGCAGCGAGGGGAGAAAGGAAGGTATAGGCCAGAAAAAAAAGCAGCGTTTCTCAAGCAGTTCTTCGAGTCCAAGCTGAAAACCCTTAGAAACTCAGGACAGCAGAACAGCCTCCAGTTCTACTAATCTAACATTATCTTCCTCGTTACAGCAAAACTTTGATGGTTCGCTTTCCTCTTCTCTTCTTGGCTTGGATTTAGTTTCGTGTTTGACAGACCTTGCCATCCTTGAGAATTGAGCATTAAAGACTTGAAAACATCCAAGACACATGCTAGAAGCTACACTCTGTACAGATTTATAAGAGCAGAGGAGCACTTTCTTTTTAAGAAACAAACTGCCCCAGTTATAAAACACTTGATATACTCAAGTAGTCAGAGTGATTTTAGGATAATCCAAGGACGGCTGTATTTCAAATACCGGCATGCCCTATTTAATATTTAATACAATATATGATTATTGTAGCGAGAAATTAAGTCTCATGTGGAGCATGGAGGAGGGATAAGTTTTTTTTAAATCCGCCATCTAAGTATTTCAAGTGAAAAAAAACATTGGCAGTGATGGAAAGATGACATGGAGTGTATGTATAAGCTGGCTCGTGAATCGATTCATGATTCAAGTACACAGGGCACTAGATGACATTATTGATTTCCGTATGAGTGCTTATTTTGTTTAGTGGGCGAAAAGCTAAGACAAAACTAACCTGCTAGCTGCTACCTTCAGGCTTCTCAACCTGAGCATTTGTTCCTCATTTTTTAAGCCTCATATTTTTCACATAAAAACTTTTCTCTAATCTTACTTTTTTGCTTAAAATGAAAGGGTTTCTATTTATTCGACCGTCAACCCACATGTACAAGGCTCCTTGATCTGCTACATATGGCTATGTATAGTGCAGATATGTATTTATCTATGAATGCAGTACAATCATATAAATTCAACCTTCTTTTTACTCTCTTTATGCCCTAACTAACAAAAAACTCTGAGGATGCTAGAAATCTTAGATCTCGACTCTCAAGCAATAAAGGTTAAATGCAATGTTAAAGTGAAAGCTAACCTCAAAGAAGGCCAAGTTTCTCCTACCTCCGACACATGTGATTTTTTTTTCTTATTCTTGGACATCTTATAGTTGAACTAGAGTCAAAAATGGCCTAGGAAAAGCCATTTCCAGCACTTCTCTCGTATGTTAATATGTACGATTATAATGTCTCCAATAGTCCAATATATACCTTGCCTTGGTATTACTCGTATTCCCCACGAGTTTTAGTCCAGAGTTTACTCTGTATAGGATGCCTTTTAACTTTTTGGGTAGTTCTTGATTCACTCGTTGGTCGTGGTAAAAAGGAAATGTCAAGTTCGTGAGCCTCCCCTCCTCCTTAATTCCTTCCTCTTTTTTCCCAAAGTAGTTATAAAAGGTTGCCAAAAAATTCGACCAAAGTATGGCCCACACGAATATTTCAGTACCAGCAGACTCATGCCACCCTCAACCGTCGAGATTAAAAGTATTAATATTATGTTACCCACCATAGCAATTTAGACGTAAACGTACATCTAGAGCTTCTGATACTTATAATCTGCGAAATGAATTCTTGAGAAAAAAAGTTGCTCGATCCAATCTAGAAGAATCTAGAGACCTCCCTCCATTTAATTCTCTTATAATCATTCTTTTATGCTCCTATCTTTTAAGGTACTGAATCTGAACTATTGGAGCACATAAATACAAGCCCTATAATAGCTGTACATACAAGTTTGCTTAGGTGAACTTGTTTTTCTCTACAGCCGAGTTGATCTCTCTCGAGCTGTGTAAGTCATCTGAGATTTCTCAATTAAACTTAAAGAGAAGTACTAAGAAGTTGGCCCCGCCGGGTTGGCCGGTGGTTGGCCAAATGCTGAGTGGTATGATACCAAGAATGGGGCTTGAGTTCCGATGCTCAATTTTGAATTTTCTCTGGCAGATATGAGTTGAGATTTAGTTTCCTATGAATCTTCAAGAAATATGAAACGAAACGAACGAAACTAAGCTTTGCTATGGAGTATAGGGAAGGCTACATGGGGAAAGTAAACTAGACGCTTCTGCTCGTTTAAATATATGTGCTCCATTTTTCTCCATAAGAGGTAGTAGTAATTTTTGCAATAGACCAATACTATCTAGTACATAATATTATTTCCGGGAATACTCATGTCATAATGGCTATAGTGCAAATATGTATGATGTCCTCATCGGATTTGTGCCGAAATAGAGCAAAAGTAGTGAGCTAAAGACTGCAATTTTCTAAGTAATATCGCGCTATACGAGAGTCCTACACATAATATGAAGCTGATTTACTAAAGTTTCAAGTACAGTTGCTAGTAGACCACAGCATACTATGGTATCAGTTTCTTACCGTTTCCATCTAGTCCGTTTGAGGGAAAAGTAAGGAAGGATTTCAGAATCCAATGATCCCAGAGCAAAAAAATGAACTTATCTTCCTCTCCTTTCATCCAATTTTATTCTTCCTTCTGGCCTTTTCAGCAGAATATTTGAGACTACTTCCTCTCTAGAAACAGAATCTTAACCAGCCAAGCCAAGCCTTGAGGTTGGTTGGGGAAATCTTTAGAAACATTCCTCTAGTACTGAACTTCCATTTCGACAGAACTGGATTTCCGACAGTTTTGTGAGGAGGTACTCACTTAGAGGTTGTGTACTCCTGTCCATGTAGTCATTGCATAGCCATGTGTACAAAGTATTGTGTTGGGGAGAGTCTGGGATCGTGGATCTTTTTAATTTGTATTTTTTTACCTTTGACGTTTTTCATCATAAAGAGCAAATTGGAAAGGAGTCATACATAATGCACTTTCCACCAAATGCCATAAATTATGTGGGTAATGGGTAGATTCAACATTGGGAGAAAATAAGATGGGCAATCCGTACATTTTATTGCCCCTCGGTTTCTCAGGAAGGGAGCTAATGTACAGAGGAGCGAAATCGAGTAATAAAATTTGCAACAAATAACAAGATGATACCAATCGAATATAAAAGACGAATTTTCTAAGGAACATAATCCAAATGTCGCCGAACGTCTCTTTTGTACATACTACAGAGGATTATAGAATTGGAGAGGGGGCCGTTTAATTGCATATTTTATGACGTAAATAAAATTGGTAAAACAAGAAGAATAGCTCTGGCCTACTTAAGGTAGTAAGTTTTGGTCGGGTTTACACAAGGAGATGGCTTTATTGGATTAAATTCCCTTCTGGCTGTCGGCTCAGCTTAGCTTTCTCCCAATCTTACAAGGACGGAGTCAACAAGCCAAGAGGCTGAAAAGAAGTTGACTTCATCTTGGTTGATTTTGACCACCCCTGCCAAGCACAAAGTACCAGGCCCTGCAGTGTGTGGCCTCTTCTTTCCTATCCAATTTATTTATATGCTATAGAATGTAGACTGTGATCCACATTGTCCCTCAAATCCACTTGAGTTCTCAGTCAAAATTCACTTCCATGGGTGTCTACCTTTTCAAATGGAAATAAGCCAAGCCTATCAACCGCCAGATCTATAGCCCCTGCCACTTTCATCAAGGTTAGCTGTCTTTTTTACCCAAAAGAAATCGGCCACCACGCTTTTACGCTTTGAAGGATTTTGGAAATCGGAAAGTGCTGCTAAATAAGCGATTTCACGTCTGCTTTTTTTGCTCATCTAAAAGAGAAAGGAAGAGAGTCTTGAAAACGAAAATTTCATTCAATCTAAAAAATCGGAAGGAATTTCAAGAGGGTCCTCTTTCTCTTTGTTAAGCCTACTAAAGTATACTCTCAATTTTTGACTACTAACCACACTAGCAAGATGTAGATTACCGCGCGGTTATAGAGGTGTTTGTGGCCTCAGAGCTCGCACCTAACAACCGATTATTTGAAGATAAGTAATTTTTTAAATATCGACTGTCAACTTTGGAAAAATCAAACTTCTTCGGACAAGAACGTTTGACACGAAACACTTAATATATTGAAGACAAACTGGGCCTGAAGAAATTATGTCGTTGGATAGGAAAATGGCAAGATTGTCAAGGAACTCATAGAAAAAGAATAAAATACATTATGCAAAACCACTCCACGACTTCATTATGTAAAGGATGAATGAATTTAGTTTTACACAAGAATAATAAATCCCTCCTAAAATGGGAAGGAAAAGATACGGATGGATTTGTTTGTGGGCTAGAAGGACACTGAGAGAAATAAGTGTTGTCATAATCCATAAGGATTTATGTGTGATTGTTAGGAAAGAAAGGAGTAGACCAGCTCGGCTTTTTTTGATACCCAAGACTGAGGAATAATACTAGAGAGGAGACAGTGTGCTTTGGTGAGCTTGTTTGCTCTGTAGATTATTATTATTCGTATCAAGAGTGGAATAAAAGGCTGTGTGTAGTAAGTAAAAGTAAAGGAAGATAAGTTGTTGAGTTGGCCAAATAAGAGAAAGGCACTTTGGGCTCAAATAAAAACAGACACACTTGGGCTGTAGATTAATAATCCTGTGGAGATACGAAGGATGATGAACTGTGAGGTTAGGGAAGATGAGATACATCTGGTTCAATGAGTGTAGTCCTCCTGTACAGACCTTGTAAAGATGAAAGGGTTACATGGAATGATTGCGAAGGTTTATTACCCTCACGTACGTATCTCCAAGTGTTCTCTATAAATATGTATGGATGGTATGTATTATATTTATACGTGGTTGATAGATGATAGCTGGGTTTAGTCGTGTAGTTCCACATACTTTCAGGAGAAGAAAGCCCCGTTCTTTCTCCTAGTTAAGAATTATAAATAGAGAAATAATGGAATTCTTGACATGACTTGGCTGGAGTTTTAGTTAATCTTCGTGTGGTGGAGGAGAATGAGTTCCTCCTCCATTGTTCATCTTCATTATCGGACACTTAGGCTTTGTATCAGGAATTTATAATGCCATTGGGAACATTGGTGAATTAGCTTGGAAATTAAGTTTCCGGATATTGAGGCTGCCTCCGGTAGGGCAAATACTTGAACAAGTCAGAAATTGCTACGCTATACTACCCGACACTATGTGCATATACTTACTACCAGGTTATACTTCTGACTAGATGAACTCTTTGGGGGAATCTGACGGAACTTACTCAGTTTCTACGGGAATCCGGATTCTAGATTCTAGATAGCCGAAAAAGTTAGTCCGCATCTAGGGCTTGATTATATTATTTTATGTATCGTCTTCATCCAGCTTACGTTCCCCTTCCCTTTATAGCAGCTAGAGGTTTTCAAAAGACGGTTTAGTCCCTGGGTGGCGAGTCCCAGAACTTTACTTTCCGTCCAAGCTTCTATTAATAATAAGACCCATAGGACATAAAAGCAGAGATACCATACGGTAAACTCCATAATAGAAGAAGGAAATGTGTAGCCATTGGGAATGTATGGGAATGCGGAACATCTCGTCGTTGATGAAACTAAATTCATAATAACATCTTCCAGAACTCGGCCATAAGTTTATGAGTACGTTCATATGTATATTCAATGTTGGATGTTCTCATAATAAGAATATAAAATACTTTGGACATTTGTATCCACTAAAGAATTTCCAGAATAATTAAATCCACCCGTTAAGACTTTGTAAAATTTCCGTGGTCTACGTTCCCTAAACTTTCCCTAGCAAAATATCCCAGACGCTACAACATATTTAATGTAACAAGGCAGGATGGAATTCGGGATTCAGAACTGCGGGGTTTAAATTTGTCTATGTGCTCTAGTGCTATTATTAGCAAGGTCATTACGCACATCAATACCCTAACTAACCCAATCCTTTCCTGTCCTCATTGATTATTCCGAAAGACTGCGTAGATTTTCAAATAAGTGGATTCGGAAAAGGCTGCAAATCATTTAAAATCTCCTACATCCGTCATCTCCCTCCTTAACAATAACTTTGGAATATCTGATTGAAGTCAAATGGTCGTTAAATTCTCTTGGATCTTGAGATACGCTTGGAAGCCTTAGTCTTTAAGCCGGCCATTACACATTTACTTAGAGACATACATTACAGTATTATCTGTCATGCTAGGAAGCTGTGTCATACTAGCTAGGAAGCTAAAATATGAATACCTCAGCTCACCCTAGAGGTGGACAAGTTTCCATCCAAATTTCCAAATGTAAAGACTGCACAAGACTCTATGAAATAAAGTATTTAGCTCTAAGGGCTTTGACTCTCCTTCCTCTTACATCCTTTTTCTCTTATCTGCACAATTTCACAAATCTCAACTTTCTAAATTTGGAATATGATCTTTCTACAGTTCAAGACCATTCCCGTCCTTTAGTTAAAGTCTTTCTCTGCTTTTAATGGGATAACAGAATATTATGGAAACCTAAAACGGAACTAGCCTAAGTCCTACATAGACTTAAGGTAATTTGTGACAATAACAGTTACTACAGAGTCGGACACACCTTTATTAATCATGACGATCATTGCTGTTAAAATCTAAGTGCATCTTTTATAATTGCCAATCTAGATGAAAATCATAGACCACACTAGA
This sequence comes from Agrenia bidenticulata, assembly GCA_034694785.1. Lineage (NCBI taxonomy): Eukaryota > Metazoa > Arthropoda > Collembola > Entomobryomorpha > Isotomidae > Agrenia > Agrenia bidenticulata. The sequence goes on from JAQFYM010000403.1 coordinate 43,295, forward strand.
AAAAATATATATTTTTAATACTAAAAAGGCATAAGAAGTAAGAAGTAAGAATTAAAAACAATCTTGGCTTGAACACATTGAATTTCTACACTCGACAGAGTCCGTAACATCCTCAGCCAGCCCAAGAAACAGGATATGACTCTGAACGTAAAGTCAAGAATTGCTATCTTGTCGTGCTACAAGTGCAGAAGGGGAGTGTGCTGTAGCTGTGTAATTGCTTTAGCCAATTAGGGAGGATAGAATTGGGGTATAAATTGTAAATAAGCAAAATAAATGTAAATTGTTTGAATCCCTTAAAGGTCCTGTATAGGAGGCTACTAATGTTATTCTATGAATATACAGATATTAGTCCAAAACACCACTTGCAACTTTCTCTACGTCGATGCTATCAGTAAACTTAATTAGCCCTGAAAACTGTGCTCGCTGTTATGCACTAAATTGAGGGCTGTAGGCTGAATGGAAATTCATATTATTTTCCATCCAACTCTCTCTCTCTCAGCTTCTCCGTCTTTATAGAGTTGTACGTGTGAAGGCTTTTATTATGAGCATCGCACGCTTTGAGTTTAGATTCAATTAGCCTATCTATTATTGCCTCTCTCAACCCTGTGCAGTGTTCTATTTAGAAGTTAATTCTATAATAATTATGGACACGGAGGAAAATCGATTCTAGTTTGAAGTACAGTAACTACTTGCTTCACGCCTGCTATTGGCCCGTATGCTTAATTTGTTAGGCCTAACTAATGCCGAACAAGTCAATCGCCTTGATGAAGTCTGAAATTTTAATCTTTCAATGCTGCTATTGACTGGGTGAGCTTTCTCTACGTGTCTATGGCCCTTTGTCTAAATTCGTATTGTATGTTTTAGGATTTTACTCCGGATTATGTTGTGGATTTACATTTATGATACTGAACTGACCTAGGTTTTCATGTTTCGACAATTGGCAATGTTAGTTAATTGAGATATTACGGTAAATAGTTATTTCCTCTATAAATGATTTATAAGACTCCCAAACTGAACTGCACTTGGGTTTGAAAGCATAGTAAGTAATGTGATAGTGTAATGACAGTTGTAGCCTCAGTTCTTGGTATTGTGCAGTATGTCTGTTTTTGAAAAATTTAAAAGGCACTTGAGCAAATTTGATCATCACCAAGCACATTATTGCTAATTAGTTCATCTCCATGTTTAACTATGTCAAACGGGTTTATGACATCCATAGGTTCTCCTTTTGAAGCTAGTTAATATTCAAACAAGGTTAGAACTTGTATGTGAATGTTCCTCGTAAAAGGTCATGGTGTTTAGGGATAGGAAACAAAGGGTGGGCTTGAGGTGATTCAAAACAGACCTGGTAAAGTATAAGTGGGCAATGATTAGACTAAAGTGTGCATCTGCCAACCCTCACCAACATTGGGAAATTCCAAGTTTTGAGTTTTATAAAAAAAATAAAAGGAATCGTTGACTCGCAAGAAATAAAACTGAACGACACGACTAGGGATTTAGTAGAACGGCAATGAAAATGAAAATGAAGACTAAAAGGATGAAAGAAAAGTACCTTCAAATGGGCCACTCTGGTCTCTACTCCACCATAGTCAAATGAGAGAAATGTACAAGAGCCTTAGCCGAACGGGATCCTACACCTCTCTAGTATCAAATAAGTGCCATGCCATGCCTAGTCAAGTCACCCACCACCGCCACGACTAGATTAAATTAGTCAAAAAAGCTTTACACAGAGGAAAATGTGTTCCTTCACCTTGGCCCCATATAGACTGCAAACTAGGCTATAGTATAGGCTAATAACATTATAAGCATAGAAAAATATATCTATATAAGCAACTTAAAATTAAATGTCTCGCAGCCTACCCGGGAGAAACTCCAAGGCTTCCTTGGTATGTATATAGTATATGTATGTGCGAGCAATCCCTCCAACCCGAGCGTTAATATTTTATACACGATGATTATAATTTAGCACAATGCGTATTAAGTACAAGAGTAAGTGAGAAGTCAGACGGGAGGGATAGGGAATTCCTAGAAATCCTTTGAGGTTTAAGCTAGAGAAACTAACAGCTCAGTCTTATCTTACACAGGATGATCTCTTCTATATAAATATAAACCGTGTCGGCATTTAATATTGTTAAGAGTGGTGGTGGTTGCCTGGCTGGTAGTACCGGTGGTGTTGGGGATGGATAAACTGCGTCGGGGTTTGGTCCCATAAATATAGTATTTAGTTTAATGGTTGAATCTCTCTGTGTGTGTCCCATTACGGAGGCTTTTGCATCGTTGCACTTACTTTATTCTACCATCTTTTGTCTCTTCCCGGATTTAAGTAGGGATTTCTCCAAAATTCTCAGCGTCTCTTCCTACTTCCCACACCTTCCAACTTCCTAGGCTCATCTTCAGTACACTCCAGCCCTATTGCAAACATATAAACATCCTCAGCCCCTCGTATATGTAGTGTGCGGATGAGATTATATACTAGAGTATTTCTTATAACAATAATAATATAACTCCGAGGATTTTCGGCTGGCTGAGTCTTCCAGACGAGGAGAAAGTCCGTCTGTCATCGGGCCAGGGTTTGGTGGTGGTGCAGTGTTTGAATCTCTTGGCGTTGTTCGCAGGGAAGACGACGACCCATGAAACCATCTTATTTCTTAAGAGGAATCAAGATGCAGATTGTGTGAGTGAGACATAACTCAAGAGCACTGGGTATTTATTACACTTGCCTTACCGGATCAACCATAACCATGAATTTTACTGACATTTATATAACGATAATGTCCCTCTTATTCATTCACTATAGGGAAAAATGCGAACCTTTCGAAAAATGATAATTCACCAGCCCTCACTATCCCACAGTACCATCCCGTTTTTCAATTTTCAGTCCATTTCCTGATGTTTCTCAATTGCTTATATACGATTTAGAGCTGGGAAATGTGCGAGAATGGTATGGATGGAATCAGTGTGTATATAAAGTTCTCTTTTTAAGGTGGTACACTCCCCACAGGATCTCTTTACAAGATTAAAACTCACCCTGGGCCAGGACAATCAAAACCAGAGATTGGATCTGTCTCGAGTTAAGGCGTAGACAGAAGGAGGACAGGGTGCACTTTTTACCAAAGATTTATGACCCTATAATATATTATTAGTATAAATAAATGGCTACCCTGTGGGAACAAAAATGACGACTATAAGGACTCTCTTTATGAGCTAGCAAGTTAGATAGGGACACATTAGTTTATTTAATAGTAATAGAAAGTCATACAAAACAGATAAAGTTTAGCATTTTGCCTTTATTTCCCGAGATGAGAAAAAAACTGGAAACCTAAGAGTGGCTAAGAGCAAGGAATTATAGTTGTAACTTGAAGTGAAAAGACCTTTGTATCTTACTATAAATATATGTTCCTGATGTATCGAATGTTGGTGAATATATTTGACATTTTATAAAATATATTTTGCATTGTGTTTGGCACCCCTTGGCCTCGTTTTGGTGGTTCGATCTCGGAGAAAATGGCAGGGAGCAATAATGCAGGAAATGTAGAGATACCACACTAGAATCCAGGATGGCTATTGGACACTGCTCACAGTGCTTACTGCTACCAGTGCTGTGGATATACAGATACAACATTCTACACATCCCACTGAACTCTGAAGACAACCGGTTTAGTTGGCCAGAGTTGAGTTGGTACTAAATCACCCGGATAAGAGGAGGGTGGATGTATAAGACAACCAAAGACTTCTGGAGTTGTGGAGGAACCAGCCCAAATGCTCTGCCTCCAATGAGGACCGTCCAAATGGTGGACATCTTAATTTCCAATAACCCTCTCCCCGTAGTTACTTGGGTGTGAGGACTGCTCGATTGGGACAGAATCTATGCTCGAGCCCTGATTAGGTTTGATCAAGCTTTCACACATAGGTTTCGACAGGCTGGAATTTATAGTCTGATAGAGGAAATAAATAGAGCGTGGGCTCGGTATTTCGTTTCATCCGGAATGAAAAATATAAAATCCCATCATTTCTCATTGATGCTCGTATTATCCCCGTAATATATTGAAACGAGAAGTTATGAAATAAATCATTCAAAAGCCAACCACAAGCATCTTCCAGTCGATTAATGAGAACTGAACTGAACCATACTTTAGTCTTTGAAAAATCCCAAGCGTAAGATCCTCAATCTTGCTTTTAGATGCTACAAGGGAACGTCAAAGGACAAATAGTATACGAACAATTTGTTCTCCTGTGTTGGGAATGTTTGTATATTCTTTTATATTAAAAAAAATTATGAGCTTGATTAAAAACAAAATGCAATGTAGGAGTTTGCAAATTGCTGAATGTGCACGAGGCGGAAGGTAGTAGCTATTCTATTAGCAACCTCCTAGTATTTGCTGACTGAGATTATGAAGCGAGACAAAATTGCAATTTCTTATTGTTTAACCGTTTTGGATACTTTCTAGTCTTCCTCTCCTCTACTTATCATAACTAACTAACAAAGATTGTATTTCTTGAGTAGCATCTTCTTCCTCTGATGAAATAAAACAGGGTAAAAGAACTAAAAGCAGTAGACAAGTCTAGATACTACGCAAACAATAGATCTGCTGCAGAAAGGTTGCTTAGTTTAATAAAGGGCCAAGGTTTTTTTGGGCTTCACTCTTGGCACAATTTGTCGGCAGTATGGATCGTTTATATTCAAGGCTAACAAGGGAGAAAAAAAAATAGAAGTAAATTGCAGTTTTTAAAACTCTGGATGTAATCATCCATTGTAAACAGCAGAACTAGATCGATTCAATTCAAAGGAAAAAGCAAAATAATACTACATATATCTATGGATATAAGGATCTAATAGAGAAACTAAGTTCAATGCATAAGATGAAACAGATGAGTAAAATTTCATGTTTCCAGAATCATTTCATGAATGCAAATTAAAATGAGACAAACAGGATTCAATTTACACAAGCTGAAACCACTCATGGTCACTTCCTAAACAAAATAGAGTTTTAAATATGATGCTGAGATGTTCAACATTGTTATCGTCAATAAACAGCAGAATGATAGTAAATAATTGACACTCAAGTCCATCCTCTGTCCGATAACAAAAGAACCTCCAAAGATGGTCGTGATTAATAATAATTTCCAATCCTCAGTATTACTACTACACACGATTTGGTTCATGATTAACTACGAGTACATCAGAAAAACAAACTTATGCCAATTATAACACCTTAGATAAGTACCCAAAACTAATGCAATTAAGGAATTGAAAATACTTTGTGATTTGTATCCTTAACTGGCTGCCTCCTTGAGAATATGACTCAATAACAAAATATCATTGTTCCTCTTTCACTCTTTCTCCACGGTTGGTCGTTATCATAATTAATTAAGGTATGGACTTATCATTTAAGGATGAGGATGGAGTTGATCTGACCTTGATATGTTAAATTTGTTAGATTGATACATTTATTGTGTCCTGGCTTGTTTAAGTTATGGAGCTCCAGCAGCTTATAGTTAGTCGTTCCTATGATTTCAAAAGCCTTGTCTGATTTTCTATTCCATGCATCTATAACTTATCACTATTCGGTATTTCATAACAATCTGAGCCTTTAACACTAAATTGTACTCAAATTAAGCAGCGTATTATGCACTCTCAGAACAAACACTAAAATATTTAATTATATCATCTAGGCAATAAGCATTCCTAACTAATTTGGGATTCTTCGTCCAAGGTATGTTAAAATTTCGTTTCCGTAATTAGGTACTGTCACATGAAGGGTTTTAGAAAAAAAAATTGAAATTTTTTAAAATTGAAAAAATTGAAAAAGTTAAAGCCATGACAACGGATATTCGTGGGAAATTTTCGATTTTACGCGAAGTAATTATTAATAATAATATTTATAACTTTAAAAATCATGGAGTAAATAAAGTCATAGATTTTATTTGCTCCAATTTCTATGCTAGTTGGGTGCCAGGCACCCAAGGAAATAATTTTGTTTATTTTTCGATAACCCTTCATGTGACAGTACCTTACTACGGAAACGAACGAACTTTTACATACCTTGTTCTTCGTCAGCACTCTGGTTATCAACCTTTGAAGCATGATTCCTTGACAACGTTCGTCAAATCAATCTCCGTTTGTTTGTTTGTTTGTTTGTTTGCCTTTATTTATCTTGCCATACAATTGTTCAGTGTAGATTGTTTCCGTAGTAAGTAAATATTAGAGTATAATTCTACACATTTATGGTCCTTTCGTTAATGAAAGAAGAGCAATAGTTGAATAACAAAATTCATCATCTTCGCAGTTGTCAAGTTTTAATCATGGAAACCTGGAAAGCCCGCAATTTCCTGTTGTTATTTTTCGAAGGAAACTGGCGAATCGGGTAGGTTGTCTGCAATCAGATAATAAATTAATGAATTTTCAAAACCACGCTTAGGTTAGCTTTCTGCTGGATCAAACTCGTCCAAGGATTAATTTTGAATCAAGACACGATTCTCCACCTCAATTCACTCCCTGATTGATTTTCACAAATGCACAATGTGAGTAAATAATTAATTTCTTAATCTAAAAAGTACAGATGACAGAAATATATACATCTGCTCTTGATTGCCAAAATCAACTGGTATTTCCTGAGCCGAAAAAGTTTTCCATGCTTTTTAAAAACACTGGAAATAACAGTTTCAAAGCTCTCCTTTACATAAAAATGCAATTTCCCAATACAAGTATTAAAAACTTCCCTGTACAGCTTCATTTAGCCCGACTCCTATGCACTTACTTAAACTTGGATTCATAAAAAATAGATAAAAAATAGATCCACAGAATTTTCCAAACTAAAATTGCAATGTATTTGTAGCAATACATACAATAAACTATACCAATTATCTTCCATAGGATTGAAATTTAAAATTAACTTGAGATCAACAGTTCAATTGCTTTATATGAACTATCAGAATTAGACATTGGAGGGGAAAAAATTTTGATATGGCCTCATCAGCACAAACTTTGAATTCAAAAGCAGTATTTAATTGACGATTAATGTAGAAATAAATTTTCAACAAACCACCAAGGGTCACTAAAGCAAACAATTTCTCGAATATTGCAAATTATTGTTAGTTTAGTCTAACAGAACATATGTACCAAATTTCGTGAATTACATGGAATTTCGGTGACCACCACGGGTCACTAACGCAACAAATTTCTCGAATATTGCAAATTATCGTTAGTTTGGTCTAACAGAACATATGTACTAAATTTCGTGAATTACATGCAATTTCATATTTTCCCCTTAGGGGTGACCACAACGGGTCAATAAAGCAACCAATTTCTCGAATATTCCAAATTATCGCTAGTGCGGTCCAACAAAACAACAGTACCAAATTTCAACGATTTATATGCATTTTCATGTATACCCCATAGGGGTAGCCCCCACGGGTCAACCTGCCAACCGATATAGCTTATCTTCGAACTCATCCAAGAAATTAGGCCAGAGACCATGTGTGCAAAATTTTAAGTCAATCGAACTAGTTTGAAGAGAGTTATCGTGATGACAGACGGACGGACGGACGGACGGACAGACAGACGGACATTGACATGATCCTATAAGCCCTTGGAGTCGGGCTAAAAACTAAATAACACAATTAAATACTGAAGCTTAGGGCCGTGAAAAATAATTGGATTTTTTGGATACAGAATACTCAATGAATCTACATAGTATAATGTAAACCCTATTTCTTAAAATATAAGCAGTCATATACTTCCTGCAAAAATTTAAAACGTATGGTAAGAGAATGCAAAGAAAAGTTCCGAATTATGCATGCAAAACAATTCCCTGCATCGCATTTAACAAAATTTGAAAATAACAAAAATGTTTACACAGTTAAGCTACTAATTATTATTTACACGTGGAGTTTTCTGTTTATTGTAGCTGAAAGATTTGTGTTATAAAATACATTTTTATTACCCGAGGGATTCGTTTATTTGCGGACCCTTAAACTGGATATATTTTAATTTTTATCTCGAGGACAAAAGTACAGGCTCACGTTGCCTTGCTATGGAGCCACAAGAAATTTAAGGAGTCTATGTAAAATAAAAATTAGGACATCATGAATATACCCTCTCTTATTCTCTCTGTTCCTCTCTATGAGGAAATGACTTAGCCTTGGCTAATACCCGTCGTTTGATATAAACTTTTCCCAGGAGCGCAATTAATTACTTTTATTGGCAGTTTTAGCCATAAATAACCAAACTGGTTTGTGGCAAGTGAGACCTTTCTCCACCATTCCTGCTCACTTGTAAGCCCAGGAAGCTATAATAGGAGCTTAGCATGTTCCATGATCCAAATACCAAGTAGAAGGCATATCTGGGTGGAAAATTCAAAGCCTAAAAACTACATGGAAAGCACTTTGCATAAGAAAGCCATATAATTTTGATGGGGAAACTTTAGTCTTCAGCTTTGCGGTTGCTTCATCGCTGCATGTGCAACAGGGAAGTCCCAATTGACCAGACTTAACTCCAGAACTCTACAGCTTGAAAACATTCTTCATTTTGCAGAAGTTGTTGTTCCCACTTTTGAGATTACTTTCTGATTTCCTTGTACACAATAACACAATGCACCAATCCAGCCATGGGTCTTGATGAACTCGGTTTAAGTACGAAAATTCTAAAGGGTAGCTAATCACTGAGTGTTATTATTATTTCAAGCCGTACCTCCTCTCACCATTGTTCAAAAAGAAAATCAAATCTAAGGCTTCGACTTCAATAACAACGTACTGGAATCTTGAGCAGATCCGGACTCTACGATTTCAATGAAAGCATTCAAGTGAACTAAGCCTAAGTTACCTTGTCTAACCCTACGTCGGTTTTCAAATGGATACTTTCCCCTATTGAGATTGAACTTATCTTGCATTATGTTGCTCTGACGTTCGTGCATAAAGTCAAGTTGATTATTGAAAAATAATCCAATCGAATAAAAAATGACCCATTGCTGCAAAGGCTAATGTTTGTAGTTTGTACTCAATCGTATATTCCTGCTGTACATATATGCGACGAGTCGAATTTGGAAGGACTGAACAATGTATTACATTTTTTACTTCTCCAGAAAAGGATGCCTTTTGAATTTGGAATAATGAAACCTTTCAGAAATGCAATTTCCGTGTGTGTATTTGTGTGTAACCTTATCTAAATTCAAAATCTGCAAGTCTACTCAAACACATAAAGTCAGAAAGACTCACATTCAATCCCCAAGGGACTGTATAGAATAATACCTTGAAAAACACACACACACACACACACCTAGCACACCCAAGCCAGGGACATTGTAAATAGCCCTGAGCTACAAAACTCATCTCCAACTTGAACATCCAGCCTCTTATTTAACATCTCTTAGGTTTTTGGCAAAAGGATTTCAAAGTACCGAGACTTGGGGCGATACTAGATACTCCGGATTGAATTTGATTCCATAGCAAAAGTCAACAGTAATCATGAGATCCTTGCATCTTTGATTACACTCTCGTTTCAAATACCTTTCAAACTACATGCATATTATCTGTATCATCAGACACGAAAGGGGGGACTTATTTTCTATTGGAAGCTTCAAAGTTTTAGTTGTAAGTTATAACTTGACACAGACGACGAAAATTGTCGTGTCTCCAAATCCTCTTGCCCCATTCAGAATCCCAATCAAAACATTATTCCATTTGTGTGTATGAAAAGCGTATTCACGGCATTCACCATCGCATCACCACTCGACTCCGCCAGGAAACAAACAAGCTAACCAATTCCATTTGTTCTGGATAAATGGAGAAGCCACGGGCAATGGTTGACAGTGGCGTTTCTAAGGTCCCTAGTGAACCTCTCGGAACCGAGACAATTTATCTGGCACAATTCAGAACATAATTTAGTTCCGAGAATATTTATATTTGGAATACGGGGCTCCCCCTCATTCTAAAGGTAGTCGGTATTTACTCTTGGAACGAGGAAGTAGATTTTAGGTTTTAGCAAAATCACTTTCTTGGCATTCGAGCTATGGTAAAAAAAATCCAATCTCTCCTTCTCGTTGCAAGCACTAAATATTTGTACAATATACAAATCTCTATGTTAGGGTCGATGCATCATCGTACCTACACTACATTAGGAGAAAGTACCTTCGGTCTGCTTCGCACTACTTCCCAGTTTGTATGAACATCGAGGGGCTGGGGATGAAGTGAGAGGATTTTCACATTTAAATCTCAAGCTATTCTTACACGTGTATGGGTGGATGACAAGGATGATTTACACTGATGGAGTGAAGAGCGATAAAATATAAATCCAACCCTATAAAGTCTCAACTTTTGCTCTTGCTGAGGGAAGTGAAAGTGCAGAAAGGGAATTGAGCAATCTTCCATCCTAACTCGCCCCAAAGATCTTGATGGACTCTGGTATGAATTCTGTATCTATTTGTATTAGTATGGAGTGCAGAAAGGGTGGATTCTACATCCCGACTCTACAGTTTTTTTTATGGACTTTCATATAGCTTTGCTAATGATAATAAGCAGCTACTTGGTGTATTGTAGGCCTGGAGCCTAAATGTAAATTGTCTGCATCTGTATGGAGCATTCATAGATTAGAGAGGGGCATATATACTTTTAAAATCAGAGATTGAATGAATCCCCAAAAGGACAACAGGGTGAGGAGGATGGAGAAAGTTCAATTTAGGTATATGAAAATATTTTGTGGGAGTTGAGGAACACGCCTATTGTTAACGAAGGGAAAGTCACGATTTCAATTCCAACATGACAAAAGATCAAATCTCTCCTAATTTCCTAGACACATTGCCTAACACGGCCGTCCCTTCTTTTTGGATCTGAGCAGATGCTTTCTCACTTTATTGCTCCTTTAGCATTAAAGCTCAACAGAACCTCTACAAATCTTAACCAGCGTCTTGAATTCTACGGAGAATTGAGTGTTTACCGATTCCTTCCAGACGTCATTCAGATCTGGCTCGAGTGTGGCTTTAACTTTATTTGAAAGCTTTTAACACCTCATCAGGATTATACTGTTTTGGATTCCCATTATTCCCAGTGGTTTCTTCGATGGTTATATTTTAAGTAAAAACTGGATCTCCTTCCTTATGAATATGCAGATGTACATTATGGGCAATGGTCATGATACGTACCTACCACAAATGGAAAGTCTGTTGGTGCTACGGAAAGTTGACATAGTTGGAGCTCATGGTCCGAAAAAGCTGGTTAGAAACTTTGAATTGAAATGTACGACAAGGAGGAGAATGTTTGACTAGCTCATTTAGAAGTTTAAAATAGTAGGCTCTCATAATGAAATTAGCCAAACATTTGTCCTTCTGTAAACAGCAGTACTGACCAAAGAGAACGGTGACATACTCAATCCCCCTCTCACAAGGTCTACACCAGAGTTTCAGTGGCATTGTGGTATAATTGTCAATTCCGAAGGATTTCCTCAACTCTCAGAGGTCCAGTTTCGTATTACTAAAATCTCACACCCGTACGTCACGTGAAGATGGTAGGGAAACCATCTAAATGAAATGAAACCCATGTCCCACGGAGGAGGTAATGTGTAATGGTCACCATGATTTCATTCCTGGTCTCTATCCCCTCACCTAATTGAGTTTTAGTCTCTATGAAGTCGCGGGGATTAGGTGAATTTGCTTTTATGAGTTTTTCAACTCCCTGTCTACCCCCGTGCTAATTCTAATACAACGTGTGATAATAGCATTAGTCGACGTACTTAGAAAAAGCACTCAGCCAACTGCCTAGCTACTTTCTCCAGCTCTGATCTCCGACCTCCAGCTCGATCTCCATCCACTCATTCTACAGATTCCAAAGTATATCAACAAAAAGTGGATAGAGCCGTAGAAGGTTGCCAAGCGGATGGAGACAATTAAATTTCTCTTTTTGACATTTTGGCTCATTTTCCTTTGTTTCTTGATAAATGCTCACATTTACCAGCTCTCATGTTCTATCCAGCAAGTGTGGGGTTAGACACTAGAGTTGTATCATAGATCCATACAAATCCTCCCCATGACCTGTTTAGGCAAGGATTTTGGGGTGGTAGTGTGTGATGTGAGCAAACAAAACAAATTGGAAAAGCAATTAAAGCGGAATAACTCGTATTTTTATGAGTTAATGCTCCTCATAACTCCAGTGGGATTTTATGAGATTTCCTCACATGCTCCTACTTGGTAGTTCACTCTAACTCTCACATCATTCCTCCTCTCTTCAGCGTTTATGTAATCTCGAGTCTAGATTTTGGAATCTAGTTGGAGGCAGGGATTTATGATCATGTTGCTTCCCATCCCATTCTCCTTTGTTTATTATATGGCTGTTGTGAACGTCAGGAGTGATTGTGTTCTTCTGAATTGGTGAATACCAGAGTACATGCATTTACACTCCTTTCTCAGACTCTGTATCAGAGAGAGAGCAGAGAAGGCGAGAGAGATCCGAGGCTGACTTCTAATGGAGTTAATGGATGAAAGTTCAGCTACAGATTTCTTTACTTTCGGGCTGGATGGCTTTTGTGAATCTCTCCATTGGAATTTTCCACTCCTGGCTTTCCATTGGTCTTTCTCGTCCGAGGATATAACGATTTTTTTGCTGGGATATATCAAACTACAAACGAAATTAGTTTATAGTTTTGAAACACAGACTTGTGATAGACAATCGTGACGTCTGCTGTTAAAACAAAGTTTTCTTAGTTACACAAATCTCATCCTATTACTTAGCTTCCTCCGGCTACCCTATTTTTTTATCGACTTTGCAGACAGATAAAATAACCATTCTTCTACGAAGCCCTCTAGCTGGATGTGGATGAGGCTAGGGAATAATTTATACAGAATCTGATAGAGTACAAGGTTGAGATTAGGGAATCTATGTAATAAACAAGCACTCTCGTCATCCTTGATTCGAGTCGTCAAAAGTTTATTCGTTTACACACCCAACAAAGTCTCACTGCCTGAAACAACCCAATTTAAACTGCCTTCATAGAAATTTGAACTCATGACGAGCTAATGAAAGATTCTGAGAACTTACTTTGACTATTGGTAGAAATGTTTTGAAAAAACCTGTGAATCCCGTCTAAACATCGTTAATATACATAGCCAAATACTTGTAGCCTTGATTGGCTCATCAGGTCTATCCTTTAGGCTAATCAAATATCTGTTTGCTTACTAACGCTAAACTGGATGAACTGTAGCAACTTGTATAATTGGACAGGATTCCTCCTGGTTTTTCTAGTCAGATCGGAGAAATAAATAGTTTAGAAGTTCCTGGAACTCGCATAGACAATAAATAGAGAGAAAGAGAAACTGGAGCCCAAGTAAAGGAACGTGGAACATGGAAGAGAACAAGTAGAAGAAACACGGAAAACCCCATCTGTCTATCTCATTTGTGTCTATTCTCTTTGAAGAAAGTTGGAGGATGTGAAATGTGCTAACACCGCAAGAAAGTGCAGAGGAAGAACGTGAAAATGAGAAAAGACAGAAAGTCAGGTCGACAAGGTAGAACTAAAGACATGACAGTCTACCTTCCCACTTTCTTACAATTTACTTTCTCCTTATATAAGGGACGGCCATAGTGGGACAGATTCTTCTTACCTGCCCTATACGCTATATAATAATAATAATATGTGTCCTCCCTAAACTCCCTACCTACCACAAACGATATTATCTAGATGCGTGGAGAAACGTCTGGGTGTAGGATATGTGAGTATGGCTACAGAGTTTCCCAATTGTGTGTTATATTAACCCCTTGAGGCTTACACTTTTCCTAGGTTAAACTAATGATCCCCGTTTATTTTGGCATTTTGTGCTACCACTAACTTGTCACGACATCCCATCTCTTCTCCAAACTAACCAAGCCATTATATCCTCCACTATTTACTGCATCCTATACTCTGGCTCTACCGGAGTGTGTATACAGCACATTACCACCGTCATATTTCCCATTTCTCAGCATTCCACTACCCCCTCTGGTATTACGGACTAGGGCTCGGTATCAAAGACAGGCGACTGTGGCGGAGGAGATTTTATCACAGTTTGTCCAAGTTCAATGTTCAACCGGAATCCCAAGACGCTATAAAGACTCGCATATTGTCTCGACGGCAACCTATTTCCTGTTAGGAAAGACGGAAAGCAGAGGATTTTTGTAGTTTCTTTGCCCTTAGTTGTGGACACAAATATATAAAATACTCTAACAGCGCCCAGTCTTTGATGCACTTCCGCCCTCTTGTAAATATATAAATTGGAATTTATGTATCAAAACTGCTCATGCAACTTGTGAAATACAATAAAAAGATCCCGATCCCTCTCCTCTCTCACAAGATCATCATCCTTTATTCAATCTCCATCTCAATTATGTATCCCTACATCTATTTACTCCTTAAGTGTCTATGTGTATATTTTGACTGAGCAAGCCGCCCTCTTTGTCTCAGAGTAGTTTAAAACACTGATGAAGAGCTAGTGTATAAAGCCGTTAAAATCTCTATGCAAATCTTCAAATGTAACAGAAGGGAGTTGGAGGAGAAACAATGAACGGTTGGATATTGGGAGGAAGATGATGCATAATAGAAAGTAAACAAAGGGCGAACCAGGGCACCGTCACAGGTCTCAAGTGTTTTGGTTTTATAAAAGCTTAGCATACATCATCGTGTTCCATGTGGCAGGGGGTATTCAATATCGGGCTTGAATTAAATATCCCGTGTACCGTACTTGAGCTATATGCTCAAGAAATGGCAATCCACTCTCCTCCTCTCTTTTTCTGCTTTTCCCAAATGTGTAATAGGGTGAAAGTGGAGGAAGAAAGTCTTTGAGTCTCTCTGAGATGAGATAGTAAGAGAGGAGAGTGAAGGATGTGTTAAAATCGAGTCACGTTGTTCCTTCCTTAAGTCCCAAGGACTATGATAAATAGAAACTCATTCTTAACACTGTGCAAGATAGACGAAGGAAAGGAGAGGGGAGGGATTCTCTATAGGATTTTAAGCTTAAGAATAATGAGATGTACGGTATTCCCTACTTCGTCTTTTTGACTTTAGTGAGCAAGGAACTCTAGAGATACTAGCCTTACTGTAATATGGTGGATCATTGGTGATGGTAGGGAAACTTAAGACTTAACCAGGATCATCACAATCTTCTACTTCTTGGAAGTATAAAAAATCAAGAAAAATTTCGGATTTCTGCCCAATCATTCCAAGGCTTTTGTACAAGTTATACCAGTCAGAATCTATATCACCTCCTATATCCTACCTGACTCTTGCCGTTGTAACTTAAGGGACCAAGTGTCATGTCATGTCACAAACTGAAAATTCTTGATGCAGAGGACCTAAAAGTTCTTGCTATGCTTAAGGAAGTGATACAAAATGTAGTCCCTACACAAGTTATATATATTAGTAGTGTGTCTTGCTTTAGATTGAAAGGGATCCATTGCTCATGATACTGTTCTAGGTATGAGTCACTGTCTAAGGTAAATGCATGCTACGTACCACCTTTTCCTAAGTTGGTTGAGAGAGAGAGAGATAAAGAAAGAGAGACGGGGAAAGTTAATACTTCCGGGTGGGGAGGGTAAGCGAGGCCTTTAGCACGAGGTTTGTAGGATGTGATATGTGATATGAAATAACAATATCTCACTTTTTTTCTGCTAGGTCGGTTTCAGTTATGACACCTCCATACTCCCAACACTCAACACTCGTCACCCTATATGTATAAATGTGTGGAAGTGTGTAGGGAGTAGGGAATGTATATGTTGCCAACACTGGCGCTCACTCACTATCCCATGGTGGTACACATGGGGCAATAAAGCATCACAAGGCTGAGTAAGTGTAATGCAATGTGTGTAATGTAATGGGAATTGTGTGACTCGACTCCAGCAGTTGGGCAACTTTTCCTCACATTTTTTCTTACACCTTTGAACGACTTTCTCCTCTAACTTAAGAAAATACATAAGACATAACTGCACCCGGAATAACAATTCCTTGGCCCATTCACACTGACTCGGTCTGTTGCCGGGCCGTCATCTAAGAAAATCCGGAGGGCACTGCAGCCCTTTGTGTATTCACAGTTTTGGACTAAGACTTTGTGAGGTCGATCGATGGAGTTCAAATAGTAGGTTGCGGTGTCGGCGGGCATTGTTTGACCAGTGGTGAAACCAAGCAAAAACTTCCAAGACCATATTCTTTTTTAGAGTTAGTGGGATACGTTTTGTACTGTGGGAGTTGTGAAAGGACGTTTCCACTGTTCAGCACCTATGCTCAGAAGGTTTGAGAATTGTCCCGTGTCATTTCTAGTGACATGGACGATTTAGTGTGATAGCCTTATATTGTGGTAATATTTGGGGGATTATGTGTCGGTCAAAAAGTTTGGATTTTTTTTATCCAATGGTACAAGTAGATTTTTTGCATTCGAATTACATGAGAGGTCAGTATTTCACTTTTTCAGCATTTTGGAGGTTTAAATCAGGGGGAAATCTTCTTAGCTTTACGAAGGTTTACCACTCTATCTTGATTTTTTTTATTCAAAGTATAAAGCCTACAGTTCCTTGTTGCCTGTGGGTTTTTTTAATCCTTTTTTTGTCGTGGTGGATAAGATAAGAAAATAGGAGGGTATAGGCATTTTACTTTTCTAAGAAGAAAGGGATAAAAGTCAAGAGTATGAACGTTGTCAGTTGCTTATAACTGTAGCTAAACGTATAGTTAGTTCTGTAGGTATATAGAGTTAGTTCACATGGATTTATACTTGGTTTTCTGTAGTTGGTACTTGGCTCAAGTCCTCATGGACTACTAATAACCAAAGAAGTTGGGAAAAGGGTTATTGAAAGATTTATGAGATTCAATTTTTAACATTGGAGAAAGAGGGCAATTTGTTAGGAAAAGACGAGTGTTCTACTGTTCGCGAGAGTTTGTCCTACTAAAATCTTTATATGTTATCTATATGATACCTTAAGACAGAGTACGTTATTTTCTTTTAGTACAAATGATCTCTAATACACGCCGACAGTTTACGCTTTCAGTGCCTTTCCCATCCAGATATTAAACTTTTCTTTGAAACGGTGAGGAACTAATGTCAGGAAATGAAGGTTTAAATCGAGCTTATCAACTCATCTTATTAAAGCTTAAACTATTATCCCCTTCAGTTCTTCCGTTAAAAATAATTAGCAACAGCTTAAAGCCAATCCCATGGAATTAAATGAATTAGTTGTCAACAGCTTAAAAGGGAAATTATCCTTAAGACAGGAAATTGATCTGATAAATTGACGTTGCTGTATGTACCAAGCTGTAAAGTTTAAAGATTTAACCCATCTAAAATTCACGAGGCCATGGCATCTGTACATAAAGTAAGCTCTTTAAAGTAGCGTGTTGCAAAATGCCGAGTTTGCATTTGAAGTGTTCGTTCAGAAATGAGAGTCGTTCATGGAAACGAACCATTCTCTTTGCAAACTTGGCCATTTGAAGACAAAGTTGGTACGTGGGATGGAAGTTGAGTAATTGTAATTATGATGATAGCTGCTAAAAAGGAGCCTGTCATTCCCATTAAGTCCATGCCCTTACATCAAGACGATAGCTCCGACCTACCGTCCTGAGCTTGCCTGCAGCGTGTACATTGGATTATGAGGAGCTTTAGAAAATGGAATGAAAATTTTCGAGCGGAGATGAAAAACACACGACCCCTGCGTTCTGTTCAGCGTTCCATCCAAAATGGGTTTTAAATCTTCTCCTTTATTATAAAGATGTGCTCTGGAACATTGTAATAATATTATTATCTTTGTATTCATCCAAAGGCGTCAGGGCCATATATCTAGGGGGCAAAGTATTCGGGAGACAAGAGGACAATCATTATTCTTAGCAACCATATTGTCCTTAGACGTACGTACATATATATACATAAACAGCACCCCGTGTCAGATCTTATATAGAATCCCTCTTACTATCCATTCCATTTTAATTCATTCCATTTTGCAGAGAGCAAAAGGCACGTTGTCATCCTGACGTACATGGTCTGAATTCAAGAAACTTGAAATTCTTCCTAGAGGATCGAGCTTGGTGAAGTAACACTTGCTGGCTTTCTTAAAATATATCAGATGAAGTGATCCGTGTGTAGTAAGCCTGGCTTCCCTTGTATATAAGCTCTCTAAGCACAGTCAAACGTGGAGCATTTTGTATGTTATGTGCAGTTTCTTAGGCTTGGTGAGTCGTACAACTATGTGAAGTAGGTGCACACACTGCAACCATGTAATGTATCGTCAGATTCAGACGACAATAACTTTTTTCGAGAGTCGAGAGTCCCTTTTAACTTTGTTCGCAAGAATGAGATTAGATTCCCCTGTTGTCGTCTCAATCTCCGTCTTTCTTTCTCTTCGTTCCCCCTGTCAGTTGAACGGGGGAAACAAAGAACCCGAAGCGTTTTTTTGGAGCTAGGCAGGAAATTGAAATGTCCTTGTGTAGCTAAAGAGTCTGGTTACTTGATTGTTGATTTCCCCGGTTCACTTTTGAGCAAATACTAGTATCAAACCCCATTGTATTCCGTCAGAACCTTTGAACCGGCGAGAGTAATTCATTAAATAAATGCTAGCTACCAGTTACCAATCTTGCACACGACAAAAAAAAATCTACTTTATGGAAACGTGAATATTTAATAATTAATTTCTCAAATTTGTTCCAGAATCTGTTGGGAATTCCACAACCGTTCTGCCCCTGCCCCCACAAACGAGCGGTCTAACCTCAGCCAGCCCAACCATGTCTTCAACACTTCAAATTTTACCCTCAATAGCATCCCTTGTACGCAGCCCAGGGTATGACACAGTGATTAAAGTCCTAGGTGGCAAAGAACGGACAACTGCATCAAGCCCTACTGGGAAGTCCCTAATTGGCGTTATGGACAATTCTACCCTCTCTACGCCAATTGATTTGGCAAACTCATCAACAAGTCCATTTACAACGCAGAATTGGACGGAGATAAAGGCTCAGTACAAGAGCAATGCGATGCTCCCTTGCAACGTCCGGAATTCAGGGGATGGAGTCACGGTAAGTAATTGCCATACTTCCTGGCCAAAGTATATTATATAAAGCACAATTTCTAGGTCCTTATACAATGCGTCGTACGTGGTAGTATTATCAGCAGTGGATCTGAAATTGGACAGCAGCAATGTAACAGTTGTTATTTAGGGATAAAGCTATCGTAGAACTCATTAGTACTCTGTTAAAAACTTTTAGTCAGGATGGAGAAGATTCCGTATTATTATTTTCCGGCCGTACGTGTAGTGAACTAGTTTATGAAGCGTAAGAGGAAGTGGGGGACTTTCCACTAAAGAAATCTGGATGGAATGGCTGTAATACATAATTTAGATGGACTCCTTAAATCATAAAAGTATTCAAACTTTTTCTCCTCCTTTACTCCAAGTAAGACAAGGAGGGGCCAAAGTTTTACTTGCATGGTTGCTAGCCTAGTCTAGAGAGTTTTTAGCTTCCCTTGTCTTCTTCCTCATCTGGTATGCTAGCCAGAAAGTCTCTCAAATTGATGGTGGATGGCATGGACTGGCCGAACATAAGTGGTACATTTTCAAATGGGACAAAATCTGTAATAAATTATAAAGATCTTGATAATTTTTCATAGACTATGAGTTCGTGCCTTCTGACTTCTGTACTTGGCCTTATGCCGTACTATACTACAGTGAGTATCCTAGTTTTATAAACGAGAGAATAATGGGGGAAGCAGTTATTATAAAATGATAGGGCCTTACTTAATATGAGATCACTACCGCGTGTTATGCATCATAAATAAAATTTGAGGCTGAGATTGTTTCAAAGTCCAACTACTTAGAAGCTACATTTTAAGACGGACGGTAAAAGTAACTTGCTGGAAAATATAATAAAACTGCCAATTAAAGATGACTATCGAAGGGACGAAATACTTTGATCTTAAAATTAAATGTGACAGCCAACAGTAATGACCTCAGCAGCCATTATATTACTGGTCGACGTCTGAAAGAAAATTTCGTATGAAAATTCAAATTTTTTTTAAAAGATAGACTATCAAAATGTTACTAAATTATGATAACAAATTTATTGCCACTTTGGCATTTAGCAATACCAAGCATATGAGTATAGATGGAAAAAGGGTAGCTATTTTTATTCGTTTTGCACCGCTTTATTTTACCGATATTGATTTTCCTGTTGTTTTCCCTAAATGTCGTTCAAAAACTGACTTCCAGTTACAACTTAAATTAATCAGACACAAACAATCAATCAGACAAATACATCATTAGAAGAGGTTGAGAAAAACAAAGCAAACTTTCTCTATCGTAATCTCAGTATGATTAAAAAGTTCCAGTTTCTCACATGCCTATTATTTTGAGTATTTTTCGGAATTTCTTAATTGGGAAATTATCAAACAAAACCATCGCTTCTTCAATTTCCTACACAGATTGGATTCCCTTGCAACTTTGTCACTTATTGTGCAAACACTTCCGAGATTGCAAATGAAAACCTAAGGAGAAAAATTCTGTCAAAGGTCGTCAAGTCCAAGTGGTTCTCCGATCTGATATGGGACCCTAGAGAGATATGTTGATACTGAGTTTGAAAGATTTTTTTTAAATCTGAAAAATACATCTGTCAGATGATATCTAAGTCCACGGAATGTACCCAGTCTCAGTACCCGTAACCAAACAAACGACACACACTTAATGCTCCAAACTTGGGTGTGTACGAAGATGCCGAGTAAAATATCCCTAGTGTAGTTGAAACTCGAAAGACGTCGTATTTTTTTTAAAGATAGCCTAGAGAGATAAAGGGTGTTGATGGCTGGGATGATTTTTTGGTGAGGAAATTCGAAAATTTGGATGGATGGAAGGGGAATTCACCAGGTGTAAAAACTCACGAGGCGAAAGGGGAAATCGAATTGAGATGAAATGAAATGACGAAATCCAAACTACAAAATAGTCCCATATATTTTTTTTACGTATAAAAAGCTACCATTCTATCTGTACTTTTATATTCGAGAATCGAATCAATCTTAGACGTACCTACTCAGTATTTATGTACCTAAGTCCCCTTCGCATCCAATATCGAAGGATGGAATAAACATTGATATAAATATCATGCAAGATAGGAGAAATATAAAGTTGATAGTGCTCGGTGGGTTGACTTGGAGAAAATACTGGATGCGCCACATCTTGGATCCTCATCACTAAATCTTTTAGCCTCTCAGAAGAACCACTCTTGGTCGTATACTTGAATGTCTTTTTTAATGTCTCATGAGCCCCGTCGAGTTTCCTTGTAGCCGATACACTATTAATATCTACTGAAGATTCCATCTTCATTCTCAATACTTGCTCGTCATCATCAATTTTGGGGGAAAATAATATGAAACGAATCACATCTCCTTTGATGGAAATGGAAGGCGAAGTTTGGAACTAGAGGGCCGTAATGCCTTTTTTTTACAGACATGACATTATTAGTAAATTATTTTTCATCTAGGTGTATTGTTGTGATGTTTTAAGTTCAGTAAAGACTAAAGATGACAAGCACGGTTGTAGGTATTAGTTGGTTGAATCTTGAACAAGTTTTCTAGTTAATTGTGTCTGAATTGTACATGCAATCTAGTTTTGGTGGTTGGTAATGATGGTGGCTGACACATTTGTCATTAGACCTGAATGATATACCCTTTATCTGAAATTTTTGCTCAAGTCTCAAAAGATGAGCACAATTGGTTATTGCATATTAAGAACAACTTCAGGTCCTTTCAATGAGTTTCTTTTCTCGTGTTCTTCTAAAAATGTCCGAATCCAAATTCAAGTTGATGAAATATTTTCTATAATTTATGCAATTTATAAAAGAAATTATTAGATTTGTATTTGCATTGGGAGAAAATACTGCCGCTTGTAAATTTCAAATAGGCAACCAAGTTAAAGATAACATTTTTACTTTCAAGATAGATTTCTCACACGGTATTTTGTCATTTATATCAACGTCTGAGATCGCTATTTTCTAGAAACTTTTCAGACTACATTCATGTTTTATGATTGTTCCTTATGCCTTACATTGTTGAAAAGTGATCCGTATAGTAAAAATACAACAATTGATACTCATTCAGAATTCCCAGCATATATAATACAGTAGGCATAGTGAGTGAGATGACAAACGGGATAAAATATCCGGAGAGACCCACTCTCTCAATTTCCTCCCTTCTCCTCTGCTGATTTCCTAAATCCATACAAACGAAACACAACACAGACGTCCATATTTTTATTATTTTTTATTTGGAGAAATCCAGGGAAAATCGGATTTTTCTTAAAGTGACATTCACATCTCTCTGTCCATGTCCATCTCTTATGTGTGTGATTGTGATGTGTGTCATCCCACCAGTTTTTTCTTCATTCATACAAAGCCAGAGAAGCCAACATGTCCAGTATCCACTTCAGACTTCAATTCACATAAAAAACAGCATATTTTTATGTGACAATTTCCAACCAAAAGAAATGTATCAACTTTTTCTTCTCCTCAATAATCTCCAAAGACCCATTTGTGCAGGACTACCCAGGGCTCTCCAAGGTCTGAACTACCACTACTGCCAAACTCAAAATCTAATCCGGAATGCTCCTATAGATATATGACTATATGCACAAATATAAGTATCGAACTAGCGTTGTAGTAACTATAAAGTGAAAGTCCGATAAAGATTTGGATTTTTTCTCTCTCTCCAAGAGTTGGAAATAAAACATGAAGAAAAATCTTGAACTGTTGAAATGAAAAAGTAAAGTGTGAAAATCTTCTCATCGAATTGAGGAGATGGAACGGGTGGCTGGAGGGAGGACTTAAAACTATTCCTCTCTCACTTTCTAAATGTTTTTTCAAGTCCAGTGGATCCAGGCGTAATGCAGAACATCTGTCACCACATGACCAATCATTAACAACACCTACTGATCCTAGACTAGCTACAAACGGTCATCGCAGACCAAGATAGGCCCTGACTTTCTCTTTTAGTACAAATAATATGTATTTCCTCCGTTTAGAGAACACGAGATGAAATGCAAAGAAAGAGCAGTGATGCGGGTGTATTTTCTTTGCTGAGGCAAGACAACTTTTTTAGCTTGGATTTTGAATTATAGGAAAAGCTATATAGGATCCATGATCCGGAGATTTCAATAAGTTAAGATGTTCAAGAGCTTCTGTAGCCAACCCTTCTCTGTCTGTATGGATTTGCTCACACCCACAGATGATTACACGGCCGGTTGGTATCTTACATTTTGGATCATGTCGAATGGTATGTGTACCGTTTGATTTGTTCCACTTGCCCTGGAGATGTAAGAAAGTCATTTTGAATCCGTATTCACTTGAGAGAAATCCACACGTACAATTCAAAGAGCTGTCCTTACAGGGGAATGAAATCCACGCAAATCAACTAGCATCTACCAGGTTCTCAATGAGCCTCATCCGAGGCCAAGGACTTCCCTTTAGAATTTATTATCAGCCACTTCCTTTTCGTTCCAACATTGAGCATCTAACATTTCCAACTTCATCCTGCTGGCCTATTTACATCAGAGATTTTAGATTAAGCCCCACACACACACATACAACTTTCTTTGGCTTTATATAGGAATCTCTGTATCTGTTTCCGTGTGTCAGGCTGTGAGAAACTTTGTTCCTTATTACTTGAGCCAGTTCTCCCACTCTATTTTATTTGAGGGTGAACCTTTGCAAGATTTTGAGACAAACTTTCCATCACCGTCAAAATTCAACAATGCAAATATGTAAAGTGTGTCTGTCCGTTTGGTCGAGGGTCCTGGGGCTGAGTAAGGTACTGAATGTGGACAAGGAAGTTGGTTCAATTCCGGAGTATTTAATTACATGAGATGTATGAGAAGTTATAGACCTTTTAATCAATTGTTAAAGCCACGCGCGGTCTTTGTATTAAAGTCAGCAAAACTCTAAGGAACTTTCAGTTGAGGATGGAGAACTAAGAAAAACAAGTCCACAGATTCTTAGAATACAAGTTTTGAATGTTTTGATCTCGCCTTTCTCTCAATTACTTAGATGCTGCCCTATGTACATGTCTGAAGCCTACAATCTTCATTATTTTGTTTGTCATATACCCAAAGGAGTCAAGAAATAGGAACATAATAATCATCAAGGGGAGTATAGTAAAAGCAATAATAATTCTTATGCAATAATAATGACGATAAGCCCCCCTAATGTTATATACCATGGAGAAAAATACCCCATCCAAACGTGAAGATCATTTCTGAAGAATAGAGCTCATTTCCACCATTAAATTTGATGAGAGAACCACCATCCACAGAGGTTATGGTACACTGAACCCAACAGACTCTCAAGTCTTATTCCAACTCAATCCCATCTTTGCAGTACATGTGTGGTTGAACACGGACAAATTGAAAATACCTTTGCCTTTAATATTTCCTGGGAAAATAGTTAAAATATCTCGAGTTAGTCTTCAAAATTGTCGTTTGGTTATAATCTTCTTAGCAAGTCAAGGTTAGGAGATTCGATTACATTAATACCGGCTGTGATAGAAATGTCCAAACTGCCTAAACCCTTATTCTAAGTATAAAATAATTAATAAAGACCGGTAACATATAAAGAGGACTTTGACTTTCCCCAGAAGTGATGAAAGTGGCTATGAGAAATGATTGGCACGTGATAGAAAGCTCAAATTCATTATTACTTGTAAGTACGCGAGGTTCGTAAACATATTATTATGTTGTATGTTCTAGAGAGACTATCCCCTTCCATTTATTTTGCCATGTTAGGAAGTAATAGCAATACCTGGGATGATATAATGTTACCAAGTCTCTAGATTACCCAAGTCTATAGTCTACTAGTCTTACCAGTCTGATTCAATCTTGTAAAAATCTCTTTATATTATGGACTACAGGTTGCAGAATACGGACTGCCAAACTGCCAACCTTGATTTGTTAAAACTACATATATAACCTTTGAATTTATAAGTCCTTGACTTTGGGAAAAATGAATATGACTCCAAGAAAGAAATTGAATGATTTATAATAAATTGTGAATTTTTTTTGTGATTTCTAGGTTTCCTGGATTCGTAGGAAAGACTACCACTTGCTTACCGTAGGACTTCAGACGTATTCAAGTGATGATAGATTCCAAGCCATTCATGCACAGAGTCCTGATGTAAGTCTATTTAAGTCATGTTTTCTATTTTCGGGTTGAGGATGGGGAGTTCAGACTACATTCTAAAAGAAACGCCTACACCTGCTCTAAAAAAACATGCATAGAACATGCCGAGCCCTTCAAATCCAATAATCAGCTCATTTTTTCAAAGGCGATCTTTGACCCCGGGGAAGTTGGTTTCCAAATTGGCTTCCACAGTATACATTACCGTCAGGACTTGTGATTTCAAATCCTCAGAAAGTTTCATTGCCCTCCATGTGAGAGTAGAGTTGTAAAGAATTCCAAATCAAGTAATTTGTAATTCATTAAAGAGAAGAAAAAAACTCGTGAGACTTCCCCAAGGAACAGTTTTTTTTCATTCTACTAATCCCGAACGTTTATTCATTCAGAAGGCGTCTATCCTCTCTCAATCTCAATAGGCTCTCTGCATACCTTACCCGTCTATATGTTCACTGCACCCAGAATCCCACTGCTATAGTCTTGAAGCAGCAGCAGCAAGTGTTCCCAAATTCTGAAAAGACTAAGCTTCACTAGTATTTGGTATAACCCTTTTGAAAAAAATCCCATCCACCTAATGCATTTACAGCTGGAGCTACCTCATTTTCAAAGGGAGGAAGAAAAGGTTTAAATTCCTGTTCAGAAGGCCGAGACTTTTCTTGGAGGCTTTGCCAAATTTCTCTCTAAAGAAAACTGTCATCCTTCATTTCTTGGGAGATTTCGTTACATAACCCTGTGGGATAATACTCTGGATGGATTTGACTCATTTGCACTTGCTTTAGGTTGGAATAAAAAGTTGATGGAACTTTTTCTCATCCCGACGGAGGATTTGTTGCGTACAAAAAGTTGGGGTGCATAGGATATAGATGTACAGTTTGTTTAAGAATAGGATTAAGAATGGAAATGAAAGTAAGCTGAGAGAGACTCAGCGAGTGCTATATGCTACTGTGTCGAATTACTTGGAATTTCCAAGGCTTTGGGAATATTTTGATAAGGTAATTGACCAGAGTTAAACTCAATCACGGCTTGTCTCATCCCTCCTCACCCTGACACTCAGAGAGGAGCAGCTCTGGAAAAGAATGGTGGTATAATTAATTTAAACTTAACCCGAGACGAAGTTTCGATAGAAATGTTCTCATTAGCGGATTTCATTAGTCAACTCGGGATTAATCGGCGAGCTTCTTTCAAGAGAACCTTTGCATTCTCGAAATTTTACGTTCTATAACATAAGTACACGTGTATGGAACAATGTTCTCGGATTGACTCGAGCGAGCTCAAGTTTTCGTTCAATCATGGCAGAGCTATTGACTCAGAAATTTAATGGAGTTTATGTAGATGAGATTTCTCATTAACAGGAGGAAGAGGGAACGAGAGAGAGAGATTTAGATTTAGAGTTATAATGAGTGGAGGGTGGGTGGGTTCTTGGACATAATCAAATCCGATGTTAGGGCACATAGTTTGGTTTCTGGAATAATGCAAGCTATGTATTTGTAGTTCCTTTGTTTGAACTCGCACATGCAAGGCAGAAACAAACAAGCTGAGCATCAAGGAGATCTGACTTAGTAAAATCTCTGTTTCGAACTTATTTACCAGAAGACGTTGGATTTGAATACAAGAAGATTTGGCCTAGGTTGTGTAAATTAAGTGTGACATGGATGGAATTAGGAACAACTGAAGTTGACGCTTCTCTATTTGTGACCATTCAACATTTGTTTGAGTCAACAGGGGCAAAAAGTTAAGTCGACTCGGAGTTGGGAGCTGGAACCAACTGCTTGTGTTCGAGTCCTTCAATCCAGTCCGTGGTTGTTCCGTCCGGGCTAGTTGTACGAGTTTTAGTTCATAAATTCTAAATTCCAGAATTTAGATTCTAGTCTGTAGAGTCTAGAATCTAGAGGCTCAATGGATATGGATAAAGTATGCAAAATCGGCAAGAGATGTGGAACAAGGTCCAGATTTTAGTTGTCTCTGGTGAGCAGTTGGACTGCCTCTGGTTCCTGAATGCTAACAACTTGCCACGCATAAAATCTTCCAAAACGGAATACTAAGCTTAAACCAGATACTTGTCCATGTTTTATATCCCATATCCACACACCATACCAACTTCGACAGTTTCCACTCTCCTCACCCTCCATTGCATCAACAGTAAAGCATCACATCAGCGCTAATACTCCGTCAGAGCACTAGCTACTACTACTTTCTAGCCCTGCTGGCATTTCCCAATCCCAACCTGGGAAAGTGGAAATGAAAACACATTAGTATTTAGCTTCCACTTCCTTGATGAAACTTTCCAGGGCACAACTCAACTATATGAATGATGAACCATAAACCTGGAACCTACACCGGTCTGTTGTTTTGGAACCATGAACCAACTTGTTCTGCCTCATGTAATACAATTACAAATGGAATACCATTATAACAAATATTTCCATTTACTTCTTGCTTTCTCCTGCACGAGTCACCACTATCTCTATTCAATATTCTCTCTAGGCTCGACAAACAAACAGTCTTTGCCTCGAGCCCTTCCTCTCATCATCTTAGAAAAAAACAAGAGGGAGGGGGGCAGGAAATTTGAGCATAAGACTGAACTCCTGGACGTTGACTGGAACGGTGGCTAAGTATTTCATTTAGTCTGAAAATTGGCATGTCATCTCTGTTGACTGAAATGTTATAAGTATAAGGTAGGGTCTAAAGAATTCAACCCACATGCCAAACAAGGGTATTGCAGACGGGTGGAGGAAGTCAAGCTTGGGAAACAAAAGAGGGACACGGTCTTAGAGAATAGAGGGCATTCATTTGTAATAATCCCTTTGCCACACCACACCATTATTATTATTATTATTATTATTTATTGATACGACAGACCATAGAACAACCATACAGAGACAGTAATACAGATCCAGATTGA
>JAQFYM010000404.1:0-71320 GCA_034694785.1 Agrenia bidenticulata
TTTCAAATTTTTCAATTTTTTCAAATCTTTCATTTTTCATGAAAAATAATAAGAGTTTGGAAATTTCACCAACCCTGTAAGTTTTCCTTCATTGCCCCCCTGTGGCGATAAAGCCCAACCTGCCCATTTGGCAGTTTGAGCCCGATTGCGAAAACGACATCCGCACACCTTCTTCAACTCTGAGCTAAATTACTTTATATTTTATTCCCCGTGTTAAATGAGAAGCTGGGAGAGGTACATGTTCACAGAGTATGAATTTCAAACTATCATGCACATTTGAAGTAAGAAAATGACGAAATACAAGCTCATTTATCTCACATTACATCCCCTAGCTGTTGTGTAGAGCTAGGGAAAGCATAGGCAGGGGGCACTTTCACTTATCGAGTAACAACAACCGGGCATTGCATGTTCCAAAGGGTTAATGAATGTTTAAGCACCTCGAATTTCTAATAGGCCAACTAAGTAAGATTTCAGCTCGGTGATTACATTTCCTTGCGACATGGCTGGAGTCTTTATCTAAGGACGTAGTAACTCTGGGAGCAACAAGGTGTGTGTAATTAAGCTATGCTTATAAACTTTGATGTATGACGAGTTTAAGGGCTTTTAAGGGATGATTCATAATGCCTCAAGTCAAGGTGCTGGAAAATTCCAGCTGATCGACTGAAGCGTTTTGCTGTAAAGTTGGGTCGTTTCAAAATCCTGCGTCCTGTCAGGCTAATAACACTTCTGAGTTTCAATGTACCCCCTCGAAAATAATTTTCGCTTTTACACCTGAAAATAAAATGATAAAATTCCAGACTGAATGACCCATGATTTTTTCCTAACCGCTTAATTTACCCGGAGGGACATTAAGTGAGAGAAACTGACTCCAAGTACATTTACAATAACCTTAACCCAAGTTTATGACTTGAAGATTAGATTAATCAACCCTACAAAAGTGTGTAGACTGAAGGGATTCACACGATATGATTTTATAGTTTTATGTTAACATAATTGGACAGTTTCCCACAATGTTTTCATTGTTATTTGTTGTCTGTCCTCTCATCACCTTATTTCCGAGAGTGTTGAATTTGGATCAAGTTTCTTTCGGTCCTCGTAGGGATTATAAATAAAAATCCAATTTCCCATGAGTTCGTGCCACACTAGTCTGTTGCTTTCCCACAACTACTGCCTGGGGATTCTCTAGTCGTTTGTGCAGGCTAAATTTCGGGGGGCTAAATTTTCTACGGGCAGATATACATAGGTGAGCCCAAGAGTTCCTAGGAAGGAATTCTGTTGTTGATCCCGTGCCTGGTCAAATACCCAGGTTTCTGGCTCTCGAATTCTAGGTACGGATTCCCATGTGGGATTACTTTGATAGGGCTCGTTTATTAGGAGTTGGACGAGTCTCGGTATTTGGTCTGATATCTCTGAGATTGGTCTATAATGGAGATATATGAGAAGCACTTTATTGGAAGTTAGTTACCTAGAGGAAGGATTTGTCCCAGCCCCGTGTTCTGACCTTATAATGAAAGGATGACAAACAAGGAACGGGTAAATCTCTGTACAACTCAGGGCCATGCGGGTCTCTCTCTGTATTTACTTATCCCGGTGTCACATAATCCTCCCGGATTCTGTTTCCTTTTGATGTTTGTCGGTAGCTCTGTTTACCTCGTTGGAGTTTATAGAGCTTCATTGCATGTTCAATCACTTTGATTGTTGATTGGATAGAAA
The DNA here is from genome assembly GCA_034694785.1 of Agrenia bidenticulata. Lineage (NCBI taxonomy): Eukaryota > Metazoa > Arthropoda > Collembola > Entomobryomorpha > Isotomidae > Agrenia > Agrenia bidenticulata. The sequence goes on from JAQFYM010000404.1 coordinate 1,714, forward strand.
GCGTCTGTCTGGTGGAAGTGAAAAAACATTGAATTTACTTGTCACCCAACTACCACAGAGTTATAAGCACGGTTGATCGAGCTGCTATTGAATTAAAATCCAATCTAACTCATACTTCCTGTCACATGACAAATCCTCATTGTTTTGTGTCTCAGCTTCCCTTTTCTATCAGCTTTGTTAGAGTTTTAAGGGGCCAATGGGAATGGGATAGGTGCCAGGGAGTTAATTGCTCAAAATAAGTTCCGTACTCTCACGTGGTCAAAGTCACTCAAAGTTGAAGTATTAAATCCGGACTTTATTTTAAAAGTTGAGAGGTTCGTAAAGCCAAGCCGCACCGAATCATGCAAGGCAGTAGTAAAGTTTGTAATCTGATAGGTAGGATGTCATGTCATCTTTGTGGGAGCACCACTGGAATAAGTTGTGTCGTGTCAGGATGTCAGTTACATGTTCATTTCAAATCTAATGTCTTCTAGACTCATGACTGGAGACTTTCTCATGTCCAAGAATATGATTAAGAATTTGAGAACACTGAGCTCTAGGTGTCTTAAGACGAAGCTTAGACACTACCAAAGGGAACATGAAGTCTTAAAGGTTATTTTTTTCAAACTACAGGAAATCTCCACTACACTACTATAAAGTTATTAAGGTCTTGGCTGTCATATGAGCTGCATAAAAATACTAGAAACCCACTAAACTAATAACGATTTAAAGAAATCAATATTTTAAAAGGAGATAATTACATTTCCTTTGATTGTAGGTTAACCTTATGCCCTAATTACCTCACCAAAACATGGAAAGGTTGGGCAATAAATACAATTACCCTGACACACACGAACCTTACCCTCGAAGAATATCATTACCTTGAATCGGTACTACCAATCTTACCTCATCAACACCACCTCGCTTGTTTCAGCTAATTAAGACCAAGTGCATCGATACCAAAAGCTTAGAGGTGCGATATTAGCTAATTATCCCATTGTTGATATAGTTCCATCTAAGGGCAGGTTGTAACCAAGCCCTGAGGAAGCCCTACTTTAAGCTCAGGAATCAGCTCGTCTTTAAAACGGCAAAAGCTTAACCTTTCTAGGTAAGGCATAAAATCAAACATATCCATTTCCACTGTATAGAAAACATGCAGAAATTATTATAAGAGAGACCCGTCGGCAATGTCTATGGTTTGTTTGTGGTAATAAAAAAAAGTGCAACGAGCACAAGCCCGGCTTCAACTGACGTGAGGAATCGGTTCGGCACTGGTCGAGTATAAAGGTTTCTAATTTGCAATAAATTATCAATCCTTCATCGTTTATTTAACAAGTTTGCGGAGCACATGTACTTATTAAGATTACTTACCCCTCAAGAGTCGAGTTCATTTTACGGTATGGGTTTTGTGGGCAATAAACTAGGCAGCGGTATACACTTTGGTATATCTGTTTGTCTAAATCTTTGGAATTGTAAACAATGTTGAGATGGGAAAGACTAAGAATTAATTGGAATTAAGCTTTTGTTTTCGAACGATCGGGGACTTGAAGTCTTCAGGTTATTAAACCTTTGAATGTGTAGTTTTTGTGTCACATTAGACTCTTCTTTTATTTTTCCATGTTTTATATTTAATGGGACTAAATAGTAGATGTTTTGGTAAGTAACGTAAATTCTGCAGCACAAGGGAACTACGCAATTTCACGTTTCATCTAATTTTTTAAAATATTATAAATCATATAATACAGGCATAACTGGATATAATAACATCGTACTCAAAAATTGGAAAAAGCAGCTCATTATTTGCTTGATTACAGAAATAAAATTCCTAACGATGAATACAAAGATTTAAATTGTTTTTATTGCAAATTTCTGATTCCAAAATTGAATACCCGATTGCGTAAGTGAGCTCTGTGTAAAACTTGATGGGATTTTTTTTTGACGTACTAATATTATGTACAACAACTACAACTACAACTGGCTGTTCCCATTTCCCATTCTTTACGACATGTTGCTCATTCCGTTTCATTTGCTTGTGTTTACTCTTACTTTACATTACATGTCATGTAGTAAAAAGCTCTTCTCTCCGCCCGAATAGTTATATTACAGATACAGCTCCCACGTATGGCAAAAACTAATGCCTCGGACTTTTTTAAGGGTTATGTATATTGTCACAATAAAATGGCAGGGCTTTCAGTTACAGAGTCAGACTTGAATAACTTTACTTGCGCCGACAAGCCTAAATAGTCCAACTTTTACTATCCATTATAAAAACATGCCTGAGGTTTTTATTAGCATTATTGTCTTCCTAAAACGTAAGTTATGTGACTGACCCAGTATTTTTTTTTTGCAACAATACTGCTGAGCAATGAATATAAAGCTCGAGTGATAAACCGTTAAACCTTTCAGAAGGAAATCCCCTCTGGCTCATGACTAAAAAGGTTTGCAAATAATGTACGTTTCCACTCAGTTTTGTTTTAGAAACTTTGGGATTTGGGATTTAAAGAAATTATTCTTCACCAGCTAATTATTTGAACTAAAAACATAGGTACAAAAAAATCTTTAGGCCGGAATGACTGAATTTTTTTAAAGGAATGGAGCAATTTTAAAATTTGAAAACAAGTGCAGATGACAAGTGGAGATTATTCGTCTCGTCATTTCCTTTTTTCTTCATATTTTTTTATACTCCATATCATCTCTAGTGAAAAGTTTCCACTTGAATTGAACACCATAAAATATCCTATACAGTGTACAAGAATGCACAAGACATTCTCATCTGTAACAACAGGTAGGTACTAGACGGAAGGGTGCCCAGTTGCCCTGTCCATAGTCACAAATAATCACAGGGACAAACCAATTTTACGTTAGACTCTTTTATATTTCATCTCATCTCTTCTAGTTATCATTTACTGTTTTTACCAAATCTATTCGAAACGTGAATAAAACTGCTTTTTTTCTTCTTCTTATTTCTGCAAGGGTATTATGCACAAGATTATCCCTAATATGTAATCACATTGAGTAATACAGATAATGGAACAAAGGGCTGCTTTCAATCTATATATGACGCATCTATGTAAGTCATATGCATCTCTGTACCAAATCATGTGGAGTGATTTGAGTATGGGAAAATGAAGAGGAAGAAAATCTAATTTGGAATTTGAATCGGTTCATCCCACCGATTGAGTTGGGGAAATGAAGCGTGTCTTAACTCAATCTGCTTCCATTTCATCTTCAATCTACAGCAACTCCCGTGTAATTCCATGGATTGCAATCTCATACCAGAGCCCCTCCAGTCGCTAGTGGCACTGGGCCGATTTGAATTCCAAATTTGAAGGGTCTTGTATCTCCGGGGTGGAAAAAAAATGCTGTGCTGGGCAGTACACATTATTTAGGATTTTGCACCGTTTTCAATGTCAGCTTGAGATTCTATTGCTTATAGCTAGGTTGTGCTTAATTTTTTTTATCTAAAGGTTGGTTGGATGGGATTTTAGACTTGGAGTCGTTTTAAATTAGGTTTTTTTCCTGTACTTTCTGGAATATGTTTCTAAGGGCCTAAGGACATTTTACAATTGGAAGGAAAGATTTAAAGGGGAATGGGTTTAAGGAGTATGTTTATATGCATGTGCTTGCTTTAAAGAAATCATGAATGTCCCAAGGTGTGGGCTGAGGATTACAAGACGAAAGGATTACATTTAATATCTTCCAGGTAATCCTTATTGGTCCACATAAAATGCTATTGTCTGATGACATGTTTTCGAAAACAAGCTTTTGTCATGAAAATTTTGTTTTTTGTACTTTTCTATATAGGTTACAGGATGGGACCGCAATAACCCAAACTGACTTATCTTTTAAACTCACCTACCGCATTCTGTGTGGGTTCAAGAGAATTGAGAATAATATTTTTGAGCTGTAGGTGCTCGGCTTTTGTACAAGATTTTTTTTTATAGTTCTGATTGTTATTCCCCTAGACTGTTCAACTTTAAATGTCGATCTGTACGAACTTGGACATGTTGTTCAGATGAAACAGTAATAAACATTTTTACGGGTAATAGCTTAGGATTCATTATTACGCGATCTTGGAGCTGCAACTTATAGAATTGAACACATTATAGAAAATACTTCATTTCATGTTACAGCGGTCCGTTAAATTGTAAAGATTTATTTTTTTACTATTTAAACAAAATCCAACCGTATCATTACAATTTGTATTCGATTCTTCACAGAGATGACAACCCATGCGAATAACTGCACCACATTCTCCTACCGGCCCCTTGATTACAATGTATTACTTACTAATTTAGCAACTCATTGTCCCTAATAATAATAATAAACATCTACTAGAGGGTACATAAATATCATCCTCACGAACTGAGTACCAATCTTTTACGACTAACAAGATTACAACAATAAGTTTCAAAAACTGAGGCTACTGAATTTAACTGCAATTCTGCATGAATTGTTACCGTCTCCTTTCCTGCTACACTTGTGATGTCCCAGCTCGACTAACTGAATCCAAATGAGTGAGATCCAATGACATAATAATAATACTCTCCTTGATGAAAAGGGAACAGTTATTTAATAGCTGATTGTTATAATAAAACCAAGATGAATTTAAATACAATTATTAGACGAATCTCTCTTCTTTAGAGATGAAACTCAAGTTAGGCAGGAGGGAAACTAAGTCTTAGAGAATGCCTCAGATGTTGCGGAAAACTCTGGGTTGGATGATAGATCTTTAGCCATCAATCACTGAACCATCTTTGAGGTATTACATCAGATGGACACTGAGCTGAGTTTAGTGCGTTTCTGTTTAGCTGATTACATTTGAATTTGTGCAATAAACTTCAAGTTTACAAAAGAATAACATAACATCCTTGTAGATATGGCGGATTTAATGATCCCACTAGTTACGTAGTCTTGTTGTTTTTATACAAACTTAATAAGCCTCTGGTTGTAAATTTTCCTTGACAATTTGTTGTTTTTCATGTGGAGATTGAAAAAAGGGTTAAATAGGGATTAAGAAAGAGCTGAGAGAAAATTGTATGCATATATTATCATTGCAAAATGATATTGTCAGATAGACAATGGTATCATCATCCTGACATCCTTGCACTTCTCTCAGTTGCAATTCAAAACAAAGTATTATTATTAATTACTAAAGCTGATAAAACATTTTGTTGTAATTAAAATATATCTCCTCCATCACAAATACATTCTGCCTATGCATCTTTTTCCTTTATTTGAAAAGCCCTTGCAGAGCTGGATTACAGAGTGAGCTTAAGCCAGTTTGATGAGGACACGACCTCTTAATTTTTTTTATGGCTGTCAGCTTACAAACAATATGATAAGCTTCATTTACTTTTCCTCTTTGCATTTTATTACTCTCGAATTACTTTATTGCTGAACCTAATTCAACAGACGGACACTGTCTGGTGATACTAGATCGTCGAATGTGATAACTGTGTACTACTATGTCTGTAAACTTATCTAATCTACTCCTTGTTGTAGTAAAGGATTTAACAAGTCTGGGATCTATATAGCTTGGCAATAACACTCAAATCTGTCTATAAATAAATAATCATGGTCAACCTTAAAGAACTCGATAGTATATATTTTTTAAAGTAGGGACAGGTCCTGAGGTCAACAGACTTCGTAAAAGTCGAGCTTGACATAGGAAAATTTGAGTTTGTTATGTTTTACATCCAACATTTTCAGAAATACATCAGTTTGTTGAGAATAAGGGGGGATTTATCTACCCTTCCTCTGTGTATTAGATTTTCTGCACGGGACTCGCAAAGGAATGAATGGGTGCAGTCTGTAAGGCCGTGTCAGCATTTCTTAGTAAGATAGAACTACAAAATATTATATGACAACCCAGGAGATAACAATACAAGATTGAATCTATGGAATCGAACCCCAAGAAGTTGTGGTAAATGATAAAAGGGAGCTGGGAAATGCTCCGCAATCAGTTTCCTTACTTCCTGTATCACTGAGGTTTGTCACCCTTCCTCTTGACTCTCTTTGAATCGGATGGAGCTTCCGTAGTGGAGTCTTCGAAATTCGAATTGGAGTCATTTCAGTGTAACCATTGGCATTCACTGATATGGAATATCTTGCACATAAGTCATCCCAATTTCTGACAATTCAAAAGACTTGTCGTTGGCTCTGTCTTTCCTGGGGAGATTTTGATCTGAAATTGAATTGACGGTGGGCATAGGAAAAGATAGTGGATCTTTGGACACTTAGAAAAGATATAGTAATAACTCTTTTGGTATTATATGTTAGGAAGTTACAAGATTGGACGGTTGATTTTCCAAAGAAATTGACGACTGACCAAAGATTTTTATGACTATGTTCTACAGTTTGGGGAAGCTAAAAAATACTTTTTTTAGCTCACTCTTTGCCCCACGATTTAAGAAGAAATTGTGAAAAGTCTGTTAAACTTGATATGATTTAAGTTTGGGTATTTTAACAACTTTTCCATAATTGTTTATAACATGTCATGAACAACAAATTATTCAACATTGTAATAACAATAAGAAAGTCTCAACTTCTAATAAACCTTTGCTAAAATGAATAATAAATGCCTACACAAAAACATTGGGATTCCTTTCTATTCTACTGCATTTATCTTAATTAAATCGAATTGATTATATCTAGTCGAAGCTAACTAGAAAATTAAGAGTCAACTGAATGCAATTATTGATGCTGACAAGAACAATTGAGTTCTCAAATGCGTACATCGATCCTGCCCTGCACTTAATTCCATGGCATGACCTTTGACAAGCCGACAACCATTTTTGATGCCGGGCTCCGCGTTTCCCAATAAAATCTATCCCACTTTTCCATTTCTCCAGCAACTCTGCACTTTTCTCATGTACACCCCCAGCCATAGCGAGGGGCGTTATAGCCTCAAAAGCGCATCGCATCCCACATAAAGGGAACATGAGATTGGACCGCGGATCAACGTGCCATATCCGAATGCACCCATACAACAGCAACGAGAGGATGAAGAGCAGAAAAGATGAGAAGGACATCAAAAAATATTTAAAGCCGTTGTTCAACAGCCTCACAATACATTCCGTTGTACGGTACTTGATTGGCATTTCGTATCCATGCTTCAAAAGTGTCCTATTGATTTCAAATTATTTAAAATCTGCCTAAAAGATTTTTTTTACTTAAACGTTTTATAACCATTTCTAACCTCATGATCCTCAGCTTGGTGGCAATCCAACCCAGGCCAAGTAGTATCATACTCCAGTTGAAAGAGCATCCGAATAGGAACAAGCTAATGTTGTAAAATTCCAGGCAAATGAAGGGACTTTTGTGGATTAAGGTGTCCGAGATGCCCTCCATTAAGTTACAAGAGAATATCATTGAGCTGATGTAATGTGGAGCACAATGAGAATCTAGAATTATAAGGGCGTGAACTGCTGGATTAACAGCGAGAAGAAATAGCCCAATTAGCAGATTCCTGGACAGAATTCCTTGCGCACGGGTCTCTTCTAATTCTCTGCTCTGGGATTTCCGGTTTCCGGTTTCTGGGAGGTTTTATATTCAAAAAGAGGCTTTTAAACAATTAGAGCGATTGTATAATCAGTATGACCTTACTTGCAGTTGCAGGGTCTTTGATGAATGCTAAGAGACAGTTGGCGAAATGCATGATCTCCGACCTGAGAACGTGAAACTGGAAAAATGCGATGGATGTGATTGAATATGCGAGGGAAAACAGGATGCTCAATATTTTTTCGAGCACTCCAAGCTCAGCTCCGTTCCTTGCGTTGATGTATGCCTGCAATAGTCGTGATATCGAAAAGATTGTCAGCAAATATATGTAGTTTTTGTGTAAATTGAATATCAGCATGTCCGTAGAGGTGGCTTGGAGTAATTGGAACCGGGTAGGATCCCAACGATAAGGATACAATCTTAAAAAGCAGCCAATGCGGAGCATTGCGCTGAAGGCCGAGCGAGCTTTATTCGTGAGCATTGCGGTTTGTGGTGGACTCTGCTAGAAAGGAAAATGCTAAATGATAAAAGTTTCGAGTTTAGCTGATGTTGTATTAATACTTTTGGGAAATTGGGCTTGGGCATGTATGGTCAAAATTGGCCGTAATTGCCGGTAATGGATTCGTTCATGCTATTTGCAGCAGTCGGTGGTATCCACGGCAAATTATAGTTAAGCCGAAACTCAGCCAGGCGGACGAAAGTCATCAGCTCTTTCTGGGTCTGTAAGTAAGTTAATTTCTACGGCAAATACTTACTCTTTTCAAGCTAGGATAACAAATAATTGTTTTTCAAATACGCACAAATGCACAGCATAAGTACACAGCAATAAATTAATCAAGAACAGTTGGTGAGAATTTGGTCATGTATTGTATTTTAGTCAACATTTGCCATATATCTGTGCTATGTTGAACAAATTATTTCTATCTGCTATGCATCCTTGTGTCAATATTTTGTAAGTTTGACAACAATTAAATTTTAATTATAGTTGCGTTAATTGTTGCTTGCCCCCGTTAAACATAACCTAAACTTGATCTAAGCCGGTTGTTGTTCTCAATCACAAATAGTTAGATATTTCCAAAATACATGCTTTATCTTCCGAGTTTAATGTCTCAAATTGTAAGACATGTTTAGTTTTAACTTTTAAGTTATTCATCCCAATTTCCGAAGACTTGTGAACTTGTAAGTCAGAGACAATTACGGGTGTGGTTGGGCTCTGAATTTCCTGCTAGGATACATTTCCTCTGAAATTGAATTGGCAATGGGCATAGGCGAATGTTAGACATTTAGAGAAGTTAATTCTATCTTAATACTATCATGAACAGCACATTATTAAACAAATTGTAACAAATGAGAAAAAAGCCCCTGCTTCAGATAAATGTTTACTTAAATTAAGAATAAAAGTAAAAAGAAATCAAATAGATTCTCTTCTATGTCACTGGAGTTATCATAATTATATCCGATCGTTACAATCGGTTATAATATCTAATTAAAACTGACGAGAAAATTAAGGGTTAGCTGAAAGCAATTATTGATACTGACGAGAACAATCGAGTTCTCAAATGTGTACATAGACCCTGCCGTGCACTTAATTCCATGACAAGACCTTTGAAAAGACGACATCCATTTTCTATGGCGGTCTTGTCGATTGCGAATTAAATGAATCCTTTCTTTCCATTTCTCCAGCAAGTCTGCGCTCTTGTCATGTACGGATCCAGCCATAGCGAGGGGCGTTATAGCCTCGAAAGCGCATCGCATCCCACACAAAGGGAACATGAGATTGGACCGCGGATCCACGTGCCATATCCGAATTGTCCCATACAAGAGCAATGAGAGAATGAAGAGCAGAAACGAGGAGAAGGACATCAAAAATAACTTGAAGCCATTGTTTAAGAGCCTCGCAATGCATTCCATGGTCCGGTACCTTATCGGCATTTCGTATATATCTTCTTTTAATCCTGCTCTAAAGAGTTTAAAATATTTTAAATCTGTCCTAAGTTTAAAAAAACCTAGTAAGTATTAAGCCTTATAGCCATAGCCAACCTCATGGTCCTCAGCTCGGTGGCAATCCAACCTAGCCCAAGTAGTATCATACACCAGTTGAAAGAGCATCCGAATAGGAACAAGCTGATGTTATAAAATTCCAGGCATATGAAAGGGCTTTTCTGGACTAAGGTGTCCGAGATGTCCCCTACAACGTGACATGAGAAGAACATGGAGCTGATGTAGTGTGGGGAACAATGTGAGTCTACAATTAAAAGGGCGTGAACTGCAGGATTAACAGAGAGAAGAAATAGCCCAATTAATACATTTCTGGATAGAATTTCTTGTGCACGGGTTTCTTCTAATTGTCTGCTGTGGGTTTTCCGGTTTCTGGGTTCTGTTAATTTGGAAATGAAAAAAATTAATACTTTTTTATTCGAGCGTGAAAACTTTCTTGAAAATTTCAGAAGGGCCCGTTCGTTTGCATGTATGTTAGGATTTCTACTCCTCCATAACTACTGGGGATGGATTTTAAAGCTGAATAGCTCATTTGTTTTTAGTAAATCAAGACTAAACATTAAAATGTGTTGCTGTTGAAAAATAAGATCCATGACCTTCAAAGTATTTTTTGTGATTCGAACCGTCCTAGGATTTTCTTATTTGACTCTTTGCTTATTGACCGTAGCGCGTTACAGTTTATTGTAATAAACAAAGACGAAAACTGCTACTTTTGGCAGGTTTGGGACAAATTAAACAGAAACCCTTAACGTTCGACCCCGGGACAATACTTAAACAGATTTTACCCATCTTGGAACTCAATTTTTGTTTTTGTCAGAGGAAGAAATTAAAAATTTTGAAAATAGTAGTTCAACGGTCAACCCTGTCGAGAGTTATCGAATTGGCGAACAGACAGACAGAGAAGGGTGGGATATCACGTCCTAACGAACGAGCACGATGCCTAAAATCAACGAACGATTGTGTATACATAATTTAAAGATGTAATCTTACTTGCAGGGTCTTTGATGAATGTTAAAAGACAGTTAGCAAAATGCATGATCTCCGACCTGAGAACGTGAAACTGGAAATAGGCGATGGATGTGATTGTATATGCTAAGGACAATGACATACTCAGTATTTTTTCAAGCACTCCAAACTCCGCCCCCGTTCTTTGGCCGATGTATGCTTGTATTAGTCGGGACACTGAAAAGATTGTCAGTACAAATATGTAGTTTCTGTGTAGATTGAATATTAACATGTCACTAGGTGTTGCTTTGAGCAATTGAAACCGTATCGGATCCCAACGATAAGGATACAATCTGAAAAAGCAGCCAATGCGGAGCATTGTGCTTACGCCCGAGCGAGCTTTATTCGTCAACATTACGATGGACTCTTCTAGGAAGGTAAATCCTAAATGATAAAAGTTTCGAATTCAGCTGAACATTATATTCATACCTTTGGAAATTGGGTGGTGAGGGATTTCAGGATATGAGTTGTCAAATTGGTCATAATTGGTGATAATGGATACGTTGTTGTTACTTGATTTGTAGTCGGTGATATCTTTTACAAATAATAGTTTTGGGAAGCTTAAGTCAGGCTGAGGAAATGTTTTAGTTCCAACTCCGTTAGTCAACTTCCACTTATCTAAGCTTAGGAATCGCAAGATAATTGTGTTGTTTTTAAATCAATTACATACATCTAGAGCTCCGGAACAATTGGTGAGAATTAAGCCTAGTATTTTGTACAGCTTTTTGAATTTCTAAATGTTGTCAACAAGTTCATATATAACTTAAGCAATATATTTCTCTTTCTGCTTTGTATTCAGGTATCAGTATTTGGTGAGTTTACCAACAGTTTCAATTTAAATTTAATTTCAATTCTATTAATTGGTACTAACTCCGGAAAAAGTTTGCTGGCTTTTAATGTTTAGCTACACTTGAGCCGATTAAACTAGGCAATTTACATCTTCAAACAAAAACGGCTGTAGCTCGTAGTAGAGTCAAATCCAACCTACATGTTTACAAAATACTCATGCAAACTATCTCCACAGTCCAATTTCTCAAATTGTAAGAAATAATCTAGCCAATTATATTTGCAAGACGCAGAAGAAATATCCTTCATCAACCCCTAGAATTCCCTTATAAATGCGCATAAAAGGACCATGTCTTATAGCTACTATGTTCGTATCAATTAAAAGTATGTATATTAATTGACGTTGGCAATCGAAAAATTTCAGATCTATAATTCAGTTCGAAATCCAACAACATGGAATGGGTGACTCAGCTTTATTAGACGATGTGTACATTTGAAGTTTCCAAAATGTTCCTCAAAAAAACAAAATTTACTATTCAAATACGGGGACTAGTTGCCAAATCTTTCCTACTACAAAGCTAGTTGTAAACAAAGCCATTTAAAATGAGAATCAACATCCCTAAATAAAACTCCAACGCTAAAAAATTCATACAATAAGGAAGAAGGGAAATGTCGGGCGTGTAGAATTTCTTATCTTAAAATACGTGTAGTTCAAGATTCATACGATAACTCTTCCTACTCTGGTATTGCAATCGCCTCCATGTCAGATGCTGAGATTAAACGTCCTGGGCTTTTCCCCATTTTCAGATATGGCTTTTGATATGCTCTTCCAAACGGACTCAAAGTTGTGTCCCATGGAAATAAGTGGGCGCTGGTCAGATAACATGTCAGAGGGCAGACACATCTATTTTGATGTCTCCTGATAACCTCCAACTGTTATGTCAGTGAATCTGCTTTGCCAGTGACATTGTAAAACTGGCATGGAAGCATATACTGTATAGATAGGAAAAGCAGTGGTTTTATTTCGAGGAAATTTGTTTTTGGGAACAATCAAAATTTTAATAGAATTGAGAGTACATAAAACAATCCAAATGAGGAGCATTTCCCTATAAAACGGTTACAACTATGAGGTGCAAAAGCGATGAAAATAAAATAGACACAAACTACGATTTATGATAAAACATAACATTTTGCAATACGACCTTTTAGCAATCGAGTGGTGCTAATCTAGTTACCTAGATATTCCCATAATTTATCTATAAAAAAAGCATGAGCATATCCACACGTTCTTTGCAAGTCTGAGATCCCAAATAAAGGGCCCGTAAATTATAAACTTGTTTTTACAGATACAATATTATAGTCAACTACTCACACTTCTGTAGCTGGGATTGGGATATGGGGGCAAATTGCAGAGTCCAATTTCAATTTGCAACTTTTAAATGAAGTGGAAAGTGAGTTATTATAGCTCCTTTAGCTCTGCTGCCAAAATAATGAGGCCGATATGATATCAATTTTTAAGCTATACTTACTCCATTTATGAAGGTACTCAGGAAATTGGTAACGTTCTGTTATGACTGTTATGAGATATGAATAGGTGATATCCATTTGACTTTACATGTCTCCCGCATGAGCTATAATTTCCAATTACCTGTCTCGAATACATAGAAGTTGGCCTTGATAACAATCTTCAATTAGCTCTTTTTAATACTAGTCCCATAGGGCTGTGTTGTATCATCCACGGCTGATCTGGCCTTCTTGAGAGGTTGCGAAAATTTGTTTTTGCAATCTCATGAGTGGAACTCGTTATGTTACAAGGGTAGGACTAATAAGACTGAGACTAGTCCACTTTTCGGTTCGAAACGCAGAGATTTCAAAATGATATTCGGTTGAATATTAATATCAACGTTTGAGTATGTCCTATATGAAAAAAAAATTTCGCGTTTTTAAGCACCAATTGAAGTTTGAAAAGTTTCAGAAACTCTAAGGACTAACAAGGTGGACAAACACCAGAGGAAAAAGTTTGTCTCAAAGTCTGAAAGAGGTAAAAGTGTGAAAAGGACCTACTTGAATTTCACAAGGTGGTTTTTGATGTCTAAGGATTTATTTTTGTAGCAAACACTCTCATTCAACATTCTCGTCGAAAAATTCAAAGGAAAATCTTGGGAAACTTCAATAAACTCAACTCACGGTAGCCCAAACTTGACATGGGAAAAGTTGACGATTTGAATAGAGCTTCATGTTCAAGTGGTCGACCAAGAATCTAGGACCATCCACTTCTTAAAGTACATAACAAACCAAACCAAGCCAACACGGTCATAAACCAAGCTAGGAGCATATAGTGACCACGTCCCTCTATATAACTACAATCTGTCCAATGCTGTTGAAAAATGTCAGATTCACATGTGAGACACGTCAGGAATCTAGAAATGTCAACCATGTCTGATTTGAGAGGCGTGTGTATGTGTGTGTATGTGAGTGTGTAGAAGAATAAACGAATTGTACTCAAAATTTGGGACAAATTGGTATGAATAAGTCGGGAATAAAATATGAAAGAAAAAAAACTTTCTTCTTCCTTTAAGACGGTCGAGAAACATTGAGTCTTTCCATCCATCAAAACTGAATCTAAGAAAAAGATTATTAAAAAAAATACGACAATGTATAGCACTTGAGTAGCTGATAACTTAATAACATACATTTTTTTGCGCGCTTATTTGTGTCACCCAGCACGAATATGAATACGAGATTACTTGTCTCCTTTATTCTTGCTACGATTTGCAAATCTAGAAAATTAAACCGGAACACGTTTGAGGTTTCTGGTAGCTTCAACTATGAGACATAAGTCACGACTTTTCCTATGCATCTGGGTTTCTCTTTTTTTTCGTAACTTATTCTCTAGTACTAGAATCAAACTGCTGTCTCATCTCGTATCAGTTTTGCCATGTTGCTGCAGCAGTTGGAATTTGCAATAATAACGATCATAATAATGAGAATATTATAGACTTGGTTTGCATCGAATACGATGAGCCCTCCTCCTCCGTGGTGCAATCAGAAATTTAATAACGCATGATGGAACTGTGCAAGTGCAAAGTAAGAAGATTCTATGATTTTAAATAATTCGGGCTGTCTTGTTACTTGCAAAAAAAAAATTATCCATGGTTCAAAATAAAAATTTGTTATAGTGAACTATTCCCCAAGTTTATGGCTCAAAGTTTCAGTAACAAGTAAAAGTCCACAGTGCAGCCTAAGCTAATTAAAACGTATTTCTTGAAAGGTCATCTCTTTACGTATCATTTAACAACTATAAATTACAGATTTAAATAATGCTATAAAATAAACAATGTCTTTGTTGAATCAGTTGAATTTGCAATACTATAAATATTTTAATCATTGAAGGATTAGGCAATATGTAGTATAAGGTTAGGACAGATCGTCTCTCGCGCATAATTTATTATTTACATCAGATACATAATGTCTGGTGGTCAATGATTTCGTTTCTCATGGATATCGATAGCTAGTGATTTTTAAACGAAGCGTCACAAATAAGAACACCCTGTATATTATGGATAGGACAGATATAGTCGTCAATTGTAAATAAAGAATTTAATAAATGCTAGCAGAATTACCTAATGATGATATCAGCCCAGGGAATAAATGACTCAACGAAAATTGAAAAGTAAAGCAAATAAATAATAAAGCCAGCACGGGGTATGACAGACAAGAGGGCAATCCTTGATGCTCTAGTTCTTCTATCTATGAGCAGATATTTTTTACATAACATTTGTGCATTATGATTATCAACTCCATATCTGTCATCTCTGAATTTCGTCTCTCTCTCGTGACTTTCTTGAATCAATTCCCTCCTTGCTCCATTTATAATTTAAACTGTCAAAGAGATGTGTGTTTAAACTTTTAAATATCCTCTTAACCCATTGAATTAAATGATTCAATAAGTTTTCAATCACGAATATTTTGGTACACTTTGTGTAGCCAAGCTAGCTCCTTAAAATTGATTCTGTATTCCAAGTCCGCACCCTTTCCAATATCTCAATCCAAGCTGTAAGAGGCTAAGGAGATTAATAGATTATTAAAAACATGTCATGACTCTTTCCTCTCATTCTCAGCTTGTTCATAAAATATATAAAGCAATTTTACTTTCACCCCGGCCGTGTCACGCTCTTTCAACCTTCATTATCTGTCACGATGTGGCAGCTTGTACACACTCTTGTCTCTTTATTATCCGTGAGAGGTATCAATTTAAAATGGACGGGGATTACTTATTATTTATTGATATTGATTGACGAAATGTGCAATATGTTATTAGTAGTTTGTTTGTGAATGGCCGGATTTGAAATTTATATGATTTACTCGACGAACTTCGTGCCTTGTTTTTGGGGCTGTGAGGTGTAGTTGTAGTTGTAGACACGGGACAGGTGGATTGTGATTATGATTATGATTTTAATGAAATTATTGTTTACAAGCTTGGAATTCTGGGTGCCTCTGTTTCTTTTTGTAAGAGTAATAAGAGACTCTTGTTTGGGAAATGTGACGTAGTTGTTTGATTTGTCACGGTATAGGAAATTCAGAAATCATCGACACATGATGTTATTAAGGAGTTGTACTTTTCTTACGAGGGTCGGAAGTCTCCAATTTGCATGATTGGTTTTGTATTCAACGGCTATGAAATTACAGCTGGATCACATGGGTCGCAATTTTCTTTTTAAATTACCAATTACCAATTACGAGACTCCACTACTGATGAAAGAAAGCTCAGTAATCAGAATCAACCCTGAATTTACATGAAGAAATTCATGTTTTTCTTCTTTATATTGTTAATTAAAAAATACGATTACTATTCATCCTTTCACATTGGAAATCGTACATTCGAAACGGACCATCAGGTGGGAAGGTATCTGACCCTCAGTATCTTATTTCTGATTACACACACACACACACAAACACCACTCAAATTGATTACATATCATATCGTGGAGGTAATTTCCTTAAAGTAATTAAGAATAAAAAAATCCACACAATGTCTCAATACATTTGCATTGCATATCCGGATCCTCTCGAGTTTCCACTTGAATTGAGTTAAATATTAAATATGCACATATTTTGTATCTAATTGGACACACCAGCGTCCCATTATTTCATCCCCAACCCAAACTATCTTTTTGGGCAAGTATTTTATAATAAAAAAAAAGAAACCTGCCAATGGATGGAAATTACAAGTGATTCTACATCTCTTAGCTTGTCCTCACCATTACAAGATAAAAAAGGCCCAGTTAGTTACCTGTGTCTAGTTCAGAAACCAATTAGAAGCCCCGATCTTGTAGCCTAGTCATCAACATCAACAACTCTGAGCAGTGAACATCAATAGGGAAAAACGAGTAATGAAGTACAGTTATGCATAATAAACTATAAAATATTGCAAGTGTGTAAACTGGATCTTTCTCCCTCATTAAAATGGAGAGTGAGGATGATTGATGGGTTGGGACATTGGAGATTGATATAAAGTTCTGAA
Source organism: Agrenia bidenticulata (assembly GCA_034694785.1). Taxonomy (NCBI): domain Eukaryota; kingdom Metazoa; phylum Arthropoda; class Collembola; order Entomobryomorpha; family Isotomidae; genus Agrenia; species Agrenia bidenticulata. Next base: position 18,509 of record JAQFYM010000404.1, read on the forward strand.
TATCTTGAATGCAAGTCGGCTCAAGTGTTATTACTATTACCGACACTTCTGGCCAGGCTTGGTATTTAAGTCATTTTCATTTCAGAGATTTTTTTAGCCCCCATTATATTATGAGACACAATGAACCACTTTCCCTTATGGACAGCTAGATGTGTATTTCTAATCTGTATCACTGTTGTAAAAACGTCATTTGTGGAATCCAATGCAACTTGACTTGCAGTGAAAACTTGGATTAAGCCGGTTTACTTGTGTTAAGTTATCACATTGTTGTAGGGAGATGAGAGTTTTCATAATCTACATCAAGAACAACTCGTTCTGACTTGTGGAGGAGGATTTGGATTTGGCTTGTAGCTGTTGGTGGTCGAAATTCTAAATCGAAATGATCCCAACTCTATACTTGATTTAAACTTTTAAAGGATGTATATGCAAAAGTGTAGGAAATAGTGGAGCTAATGATGCCAAGATAAGAATTCAATGAGGCGTGAGAAGGAATGCCAAAGGGAAATTGAATTGGATTAATCGAGACATAATAGAAGACGGCGAATTTTTTAATGGATTTTTTAGGATTGTTGGCCGTACATTTTTTTACCGTGTGACACAATGCGCACGAAGGAGATAGAAAAATGTAAATACAAGTGTAAAATTCACAATAACATGACAAGACCATTTTGATGACATAAATAGAGTAACATGACACAACTCTGAGGCAAAGTGTGAGAGTTGTGAAATGCAGGATGCAAAAATAATATAGAGAGGAAAATGGAAATGGAGTAAGAATAATTTGTAATTGTAATCGTGAACGTGAAGGTAGGAAGTTACTAGCTACAAGGTATGAAGATTTGTTAGAATTGTCCAAGGCGAGATTATGATGAATGACACCTAAAACTGGAGAGCCATTAGTTAATTTAAATTTATAATTGAGCTATACGAATAAATCGACACATACCCTTCGGCTCAATATAACTTTGTTAAAAACAATCTCAAGTGTCAAAGAATCACTAGAAGATTAAGAGAATCATTTGGCATACATTTTTTGACTACTAATAAGCTTCATTCACAAATCTGTTATGAAGCATTTTTCTCATTTCTGTTTTTACTAGCCCCCCCCGTGCCCGTTAATACGGGCCCCGCTTAGAGTATATGGATAACACAGCCATCGGTACCGTTATTTCGGCCATCGTGGAGGAGTATATTTAAAATATTTTCATGGAGTGCGGTTTATTTGGGGAAATGGGCAACTCAACATTGAGTAATTTGCATTCAGCGCCCAGTTCAACGATTGACGCACATACGTACACAGCCAATTCTTGTAAGTGATAACTTTGAGCGAGAGATGAGAGTGAATTATCACTGTAATGGATTATTACAATTACATGATAGATGTAGATCAGACACTTACCTAGCCCTAGCCTCCACTTTTACAAAACTTATCACTAAACTAGTTTCCTTCCTACCTTCTTTCTAGGAATGGCTGCATGTAGTAATAATATAAGTGCATAATTGTTATTGTTATTATAGCACCTGTCTCCTTGATAAATTACTTCATTATCCCTAGTCGTGTCTTGTACTATACCAGCTCACCCATCATAGAGCAACCCCACCCTTTTAAAGAGTTCAAAATGTTCAACTGCAATCAATCTCATCGAACAAGTACAGAGCAGGTATCCCATACTTTACGGCCTATATGACGAAGCCTTGTCTTGAAGTTGTTACTTGAAGGAAGACCAAACGAGACAGCTGAACGTGTGGACCAAAAACCTCAAGGGAATAATAATCTAATCATGTAGACCAGTTACATACCGACACATGATAATAGCAACGACACTCTTAAGCTTTATGAAAAGGCATCTTTGATCTCCTATTGTGGTGGAGTGTGAGGCATATATCCCGGTTGACTTTCCAAGCCTCTCAAAGTCCATGTGCTCTGATGAACGTCTCTCACGTTTGTAAAAGAATTGATTGGTGGGATCCGGACACTTTTTCCCAACGCTTTAATTTACGATCTTGTCTTCTCCTCTTGAGTCTTGACACCGAAATTAATGCTAACCGCATGTTACTCAGTTCTATTGTGTATTGCATGACTAGTTCTACTGCTCTACCTTATCTAGTAGTATATACTCTAGACTAGTAGTTTAGTTAGTGTGTTATAAATTCAACAGCTGATTACTTATTAGTTAAAGCCGAGTAACATGGGATGGGATGGGCCCCATTATGGCTTGTTAAGTCACTTCTGTCACTTTCTGTTTCCGTCCTCTCCTCATCTCGGAATGAGTTGACTTATTGGCTGTCCTTGCCGCAAAGGGTGCAATTATATTTATTTTGCATGGTAGGGATTTTTTTATCCTGTTGATTTTCATAGGAAATGCATGTCTCCTTTCAAGATTGCTATCTCTATGTAAAGTTAACTGAAAAGCTACAGTATAATAGTACCACAGCAATTTAAATCATATTTAGACATACATAGGTAGTTGAAAATGTTGAAATAGTATTTGGTCTATAAAAAACATTCTGATTTCATTGAAAATACATGGACAATGTGCTTTAGTTATAAGGCCAGTGGAATAAGTTTTCTTTACGGTTGTAGGTCGAAGGGAAAGTGGATGATGGATGGTCGAATGACCGTCCGACTGGTCAGACGGATACGGATGAAAAAGGGTTCAGCTGTCTTGCTTGTTTGAAAGTCCAATTGATTCCTCCGTCCTTGTTTACCGAAAGGGATCGGGTAAGTTTGCCCTCTTTGAAAAACATTGTTTCATCATCATTGATTGCATTATTAACCATGGCTTGGGGAATTTGATAAGGCCCAGCGGGGAGTCGTTGTGTTTGTGTAAGGATGTTGTCCAACCACATTACCATCCAAGACCCAAGATGACTTGTTCTTCTCTTTTGTTTTCATAATATTCAATTTTCCCTTACATCACTTACTCCATTGTAAACAAGAGAACTATTGTAAATCGTCGGTTCGCTTTGCTAGATTGTGCAACTACACTGCAGAGACAGAGAGATACTAACTGAGTACAGAATCCATGAATTAGAGCATCTTTGAGAGACCTGACTAGAAAGGACTACCAGGCCAAGTTACCACGGAGCTAGTCAACCCTTATGGAAATCTCCAGCCTCACCCTGGAATATTCTTGAAACTCAGTTTTTGAAACTCAAGTAGCTCTACGTTGTTAAATTACAGACGGTAATCATTAAAACCCATCAAGAGTTTAGACTTGAGCTGTTTTCCATCGGTATTATTACCTATTCTAGAGCCGAGATTTGAAAGTGTGATTTCCTGAGTAAAAATGGAAACTGATTCTCAATCCCTTGATCTCTGACTGAGTTTAGGATATTAATTGTTGATTGTGAGCCAGATTAGATATGCACATCTAGTAGATTGGAGCCCATGCTACTCTGCACCTGTCTCTACTCCTAATTCCAGTGTCGGCGAGATGTAAAAAGGCATCAATTGCATCAATTTCCATGAGCATCATTTGCATCTCTCCATAAAGAATCTTAGGGAGCTGACAACAACAACTGAGAGCTGGGATCGTCGGCATTTTTCACCATTTCGGTTGGTGGTACCTCCACCAAGTGTAATGTGAATAAACGTATACATCTCCGTAAAGTATTTTCGAAATAGGCACTGGCTACAGCGATACAGTTCTCTATAGAATGTTGTTCAAGTTGTTGTTGATACACCATACAACATAGTGTATAGTATAGTGAATGTCGGTAGGGAAAAAAACAGAAGGAAGCAAGGAGTGTGATTTCGATGAAATGAGACAAAGTCTCCCGTGTCGTCAGGAGGACAATGATAAATCCCGTACAATTTTTAGGCTGTCGTCCCCCCTCCGGAGCATTTTCTTATTACGTTACGTTATTACTACACATGGAATATCTCTTCAATCTAGGATCTGGATGTTTCAAGGAGGGAGAGGAAATAGACCTTGGACCATCTTTATTCTGAATTAATGTATACATGTGTGTGTGTGTGCAGTGGCATTGATTCCATCAGTTCGTGTATCATAGTTCATAGTGTCCTATGAAACATATTTATGGTACAATCGAGGGTGAATGTAAAATTTAAAGTCGCCCTGGGGAAGGTATGTATGAGGACTGAAATGGGTTGGAAATTAAGTAGAGACTTAATTGTACAACAATTTTTGCCTTGCTGGACTTTTACATGAGTAATTTTGAAATTTTCAAGGGGTTCTTAGTGTCGTTGATAATCAAAAAGTAAATCAGCCAAGCTGTACATTTAAAACACAAATTAAAGTTAAATTAGACAAAGTATTTTAAGAAATTAAAACAAATCATGTCGGTCTATTAAACTGTCTGCACACTGCGAGCCCAACGATTTGTGTATGGGAGTGGTTCTTCACTGGGAAATCGGTATTTCCTAAATATAGTGATAAAAATTTCTTGGAAATTAATATTTAATAACAAAGCGAGTAAATTGAGATTAGTGAATCAACGTGTAATCCGCAAATGTCAAACTAAATTATTGAGTTGATTTTGTGTACGAAATTTCCTCCATCTGCATATACAATGACATTATATTACAACCTCTCGATATTTGATATCGGGTAGGTAGTCTACCATCGACACCTCTACGATACAGCTTTTGGATTTTGACTTGGATTGTAAATAAGACTTTTCCGACTATTGCTGTTGTCACTTTTGTTGTCACTTGCCTCGCTCGGTTGACATTTGACATAGAAATAAGAATATGAAGATGAGAATAATAATACGCTTTTGAATCTGGGTTATTCTCCCATCTTACTGATCTGGATCTGATGAGGATGACGAGGAGGATAATGATGATGATGCAGATGCACTACCTTCAATCCAAAGTACAATTGGATGCAACAGTATAATATGCTTATTATTGTACAAATACAATACAAACTACCTACTGTGTTTCCCATGACTTTGAGATTTGATACCCACGGACTTCCTCGTGGTTTGCTGTTTAAACTTTCAAAGAATTTATTTCTTAAGCTTCAAAGGGTTCCCTTCACCTCGTATGTACTTACCTCTCTCGAGTTTCAGAAATATTTCTGTTCATTTTTTGTTGTTGCTGTCATCCAGTTGCTTGTCTAATGCAATCGGGCTTCCACATTGTTTGATGGTAGGAAGTAGCGTGTAATTTAGTATGAATACAAGCCAACAAGAGTTGGTATGAATAAATAGTTTCTCTTTTTTGAGTCAAGGAAAAATTGTAGATGAACTCTAGGTCTTTTCATAAATGCTGTTAATGTTTGCTTATGACTGATGTCTCAATAGGGCCTAGTCAAAGTGGATAGCTAGAACTACAAGTTGATGGGCTTGTTCCATGAAATGAGATTGAGGCTTTCATTTTGTACTTCATACTTGTGGGTTTTGAGTTTTGAATCCGGGAGGGTATAATGAATACATTTATAAAAATCTAGACTCACAAAGCCAAGTAGGTGAGTAAGTGGTTTGATTTTTTTTAATGATTCGGATTTAAAGGGTGTAGTTTTAATCAGTGAGAGTTAGTCGGAGCTGTGGAGTTGTGCTACTAATGTATGGGAAAAAAGTTGGAATGCCAACATTATTCATTAAATGACAGGTTAAGAGCAGGAGCCTTTTATTCATGGCAACTCATTTTGAAATGAACAAGTGGAAAATACAAATGTACAAAACATACTTGTGCTCGTACAATTCTTTGGAATGTATTTTGATGGTGAAGAAAAAATCTGAATTGAATTTTGAAATGACATGAATGAAAAAAATGCTGGCACTTTTCTTTAGTCGTACATTTGTACACATACCTTACTTAGTAGCTACATTGTAAATTGGAACTACTAGCTACTACTAGCTTGAGAAGTTTGCGTGTAATGTTTATAAGCTCGTGTATAATATTCGTCTAAGTTATCCAAGATATTAAATGATGGAGGAAATCAAGGAGAAACAAAAGTGAAATAGATATATTTAGAATTACTTTCAAAATCCTCTCCTCTCTCTATCTCTCTACAAGAGGAAGAATTTAATTTAAAAACTTTTTATTTCCCCTAACAAAGTTTTTACATTCAAATAGTTTTGACTCTAGTTCTCTCTAGCAGATCTGTTCTTCTCAACAAATAAATCTGCAAATAGCCAATTTCCCCACCCAAATCCTACAGGGCAAACAGGGCAAACAAGCCGAGGAGTTGAATTTGCTCCTGTGCAAATGTAAATCTCCTCTATTACCTTATGTACGTCGTTAACTAAATTCTCAGAGGGCTCTCTCACATCTTGTACTGCTTAAATACTTAGTTATCTCGATTGGAAAACTTTGCGATTCAATTTTGCATCTTTCTCAGCACGATAAACAAAATAAAAGCTGGCTCAACTAAAGATCTTAAGGTGGAGAATAAAACCCAACCTGGCTTGGTACAAGTTGAACAACAGTCTTCTCAAAGATTTGTCCGCATTTTAGCCCGCACGGCTCTACAAAGATGACACTATGCTAATGAACTGGTTTCGGTTGCCCACCTTGGCCATGCACCTTACATTGAGAAAATTCGTACTACTGACACAAAAGTGGGTTCTCCAGCAGAGGCAAAAAAAAATACTTCAAATAAAGCTCACCTTGTTTATCACGAGCTACGATTACCATTAGATTTTCCAAGCAGTTTGGAATCAGAGTAATACCCTCTCGGTGACAAAAGGCCTACGTACGTGACGTACCCTTTCATATATGCTATAAAGACTCAAACTCCACTCTACGGGGTCACAAGTGATGGGAACTATAAAATTCCACCTCGGGTGCTAAAACATAAGGCTTGAAGTAGGTAAACCAAATAGAATTTATGGTTGATTAGACCACTTAAAGTTGTTTGTGAAGTCACCTAAGTTTTTGGAAAGTGCCTAGCGACTATGCAGAGTAAGTAATGTGTCTGTGTGTACATAGACGGGGAGGGAGATTGGTTCCAAAAGATATTCCAAGTTCATTCCACGCTTCACCAGAATCCAATGACTTTCATGTCGCCTTCAATTTCCGCATACTTATTTATTCCCACATATCTCCCGGCCTAATCTTAAGGAAAAGTTTTGAGCAGCTTTGCTCACACCATCAAACGGGTCGGTGTGGCCGGATTCAAAAGTGAAGAATGCACCATCCATCATGAACTATATCAGCCATAAGCATCATCACCATCTTGAATTTTTTTTACGGCTTGGAGTTAAGTCAGACCCAAATGAACTGCTTAGACTTTTAGGCGGAGAGAGAGAGAGCGGAGATAGAAGATAATGCTGCCAAAAAATCCGCAATTCGAAAACAAATGTGTGACAGTTGCCAAGTTGGGCTTCTTGAGTCTTGGTTCCGCTGTGGCCTTATTGCCTCATCCGAGTACAAATAGTTGGTTGTTGGTCGTTTCATGATCTGCTTAGGAATCTCGATTCACTTCACAGACGAGTTGACACACACAAGATTGCAGAGAGTGGGTAACAGTAATGGATGGGGGAAAAAATAAAGGAGCCATATATTTCTCCGCCTAAGTGCTCATGTTCAATTAGTGGGGTGTTATAAAACAGAAGACACGATTATCTTGACGGATTATGGCATAAATTAATTAGCTCAAGGAGGGCTTGGGCAAATTTTACTGTTGCTCGAGACTGGTGAGAGAGGCTTCTTGGAATCCCTCTGTGGGTGATTGTGTATCAAAATACAGCTCATCAAAATCATTGCTAATAGGATGGAAATAAATCAGGAACCTTTACGGGGCTGGTTATTTATTATCCAGATATTTCCATTGTTTAAAATTTCTAGGAAAAAAAATCATCCATGCCATCAGCTTTAACTTTATGAACTATATAGATTCTCTCTTTTTTTTGACACAAGTCAGTGCCAATTTTTCAGCTCATGTCAATCACAAGCGCTATTAAATTTCTTAAAGGATAAATCAAACTTTACTACTAGTTACAAGTATGATATGAGAGTGTATATCGGAATGACACGAATATGGACACTATAGTCTCAGCTATATAGAAAATTCCTTATACGCTGTAGATGCTACACTAACTGCTAAAGGTAATAAATCAGTTAGAGAAGAAATCTCAAAATTTTCTAATCCAGCTCCAGAAGGAAAGGAAGCGGATGATGCACAATTGGTTGATGTCTCGAATCGAGATCGATGTCACAAGGGTTAGAGAGAGAGAGAGGAACGGTAGGAAACATATGCTACCCTTACCATCGGCACCTCATCCATAAAAGAATTTGTCATCCCAAGATTTTCTGCAATTTTTTCTGTCCATTTCCCCTGATTTGTTACAAGAGACATGAGCAAGCAGCCATCAAGCTCCCCTTGAACCCTTCAAGCAATTTTTTTTCTTCTAAAATTGGAAATTTCTAAGAACAGAAGTGTATTTATCAAATCAACGAGTAAATTATGAGCTCTTTAACCCCTTCGACTTTCTAGCCCTAATAAAGCTCGTAAGCCAAGCTCATAAATTCCTCCTACATTTCCAAATCCAAGTCTCCAGGACTAAAAGAATTAAATTCGTGTTGACGGATTTTGAATTTCTCTTCATAAATTTCGCACGAGGTGACTGATCATGGAGAGGAGAGCTGGAAACAAGTGACAGGGCATGAGGACACAGGATGATGAAAAACTCAGTCGTCGAGAAAGCCATCAAAAAGCAGCAGCTGTCTCCAAAAACCCATCGAAGTAACACACGGAAACAGGAGATCAATCAATCGTTTTTTGAAAGCTTTTCTATAAACTTCCATACCATTCCTCTTCCTCGTGTCCCCGGGTTTCCGTTCCCGGTTCCCCAGTCCTCGATGCCCGGGCACTTTTTCACCCTTTCACCCAGCAAGACATCCTCTTGAGATTCCAGATCCTCGGAATCGTTAGGCGAGCGGCGAGGGACGGGTGCGTATGATGATATGTGATTAGCGGATGAAGAATGTCCATGTTTTCATGAAATTTACAGATGATGGAAGATCCCCAGCTTGAGTCTTGAGTCTTATTCTTTCCCAATCTTTCTATGCATATAGCCCCAAGCTCTGTAATATACTTCCTTGAGCATCAACAACCAACAAATCCCCGCTTCTTCCCTAAAGGGATAATTAATCTTATAACTCTCCCGTATACCTTTCATGCGACAAGACTATTTATTCCCCATGCCCGGAATCATGGAACTCCACTCGGGGAAATAAATTGCATCGATTTTTCTTGCAATCAATCGCTACTCCATTTAGATTGACTGATTCTACAGTCCAACCTAGCCCTGGATTCTGAAGCCTTTTGGTAAGCCAGGGGATATATAAAACCTTTGCCTTGTTTTATTATAAGCGTGATGGAACGGAGGGCACTTGCTTGATTTTGAACTTGACCTTTTTTATGAGCTCCTAAATGGACTGTATTAGGAATATTGTGAGAGATATGTCCTTTGGAGCAGAGTGGATTATAATTTGATCAAAAATGTATTTGAGCACACGCATTCCATTGTAGCATTGTGTTGTTACTGAAGTTTTTTTAAGTCAGAGATGCTGTGAATTTGAGAAAAAGAGAAGAGACGTTCAGGGCTATTGTTTTCCTTTAAAATGATTGGACGTGCCTTGAGAGGTATGTAACATTGAGGATTGAGGATAATGGTGAAGGTAATGGTAACCTGATGGCCGTAACAAATCGGGAAAATAATGGTTTCATACACATATCAAATTAAATATTAATGCTCCATTGTTCTGGGAAATATTGTTAGCTTAAGTTTATAAACAGGGATAATTTACGAGGAGATTGCTTATTGACCTTTTCTATTGTTTCTTGTAACTTTGGGTTAATTGGTTCAAGTCAATCATATTTTAAACGCTGAGGGATGATATTGATGATTTTTTTTAAACACAGTATCCTCAACCCCAATTACAATCTTTCATAAGAAAATATTTCAGTCTCAAATCGAAAGCTATAAAAAAAATAACAAGTCAGATTAAGCCGAAAAAAAGTTTCAGTAACATAGAATATCTATTTCACAGCTTTTGCAATTCCTAAATGCAAAAAGTTGTTGAGCCCATCTCTAAATTGGATCAGTAATCGTCGGATATGAAAAGGAAACAGTTTTAAGTGTAATCTCAACTTCATTTCAATAATCCATTGGCTCAATAACCGGCCAAATACTGCCCAGAGGTATCTGCAGTCTTCTCTACAAACTCTAAAATCCCTCAACAATAAATTTAATCCGTGTGATACTGTTACTTAAATCCGTCTTTGCCCTCACCTTCTTTTAATTCGCACATTCACCATTTGACCAAATGTAAATGTAAAAAAAATTCTCATTTCATTTCACCAAATGTAAAAAGGGATAGGCGGATGATGACAGTAGTGACTGGTACAAGAGTTGGCAAATAATTCTAGCGTTTTCTTAAAGTTTAGTGTAACGTAACGTTACTATTATATCGTTTGAGAAAAAAACTTTGCAAAAGAGCTTAGACATTGTATTAAAATCCTATTAGATAATATACCGTACCGTCTCTTTGTGCTGTGAGCTTTTTCTCTCAGAGAATACAAGGCGGAGGTTGACGTTTCTTTTATATGTTTTTTATGGGGAAGAATTGTCTATTCTTTTATCATCTTTCTTTCCCCTTGATCATGACATAATGTGAACATAATGATGATCGCGTGGAGTGTAGAATCTATAAGGCCCGTATGCAATATAATTTAATCCGTATACGAATTGCAAGTCAGGACTTGCAACTTTCAGAGTCATAAAAAATCCCTACATATCCAACACTAGCTGAATACCAACTTTTCAGAGTTACTTGAGAAGATGGGACTAGAGCAGTAAAGATCTTATTATCATTTTAGTTTTTATGCACTCGCCGTATGTAGACAAGTTCCTTTTTCCCTATTAAAGAGGTGCAAAAAAAAGTCTTGTAAAGCAACAGCTGTCGGTGGATGCAAATAATTCCAAAGAGCTACATCCTCTAGACTCTTGTCGAGGTGTGGAGATGGATTTGTTTATGCAGCAGGGCCGTTAGCTTCTTATGAATGAATATTTGCCAACTTGTAATGGAATAGAAGGAGAAGAGTTAAACGAGGCAAATGGACGTGTAATAAAATCGTAACTTATCTGAGCTTAGATTTTGAAACGATCTTAATTTTGGTTGCTCTTACGCCCCTTTGAAACTGATTATAAATGCAAACTCACGTTTTATATATGTGTTGCTTCAGTTCTAATTCCCCGTCCTCAAAAAAAGATGAATGCGTATCTCACACATTTTACCGTGGCGGAGCGTGTATCTAGAATTAAGAAGATTCAACGTGTGTACACAATGTACGAGAATTTTTAGACTTAAGCCCTCTCGGATGAAAGAAAAGGTAGACGATGCGATATCCAAATCCCCATCCCCCTCTTCTTCGTCTTATCATCTCGCAAAAAGTCAATTTTATTTTCTTGAGCAAACTTGTACATGTCTCAGAGGGGACGGGGATGTTGTATGTAAAGAAGTGAGGAGATTCTTGTGATTACATCACATCAGTCTGAATCTGAAGTTGAGATTTCATCGTCTTAAATTACAGGATTATAATGAAGAAATGTCTTTGGCAGTCAAAGAGGGGCACGGATGGCTCAGCATGTGTCTCCTTTTTCAAATCTGTAGGAAAAGCAACAGCCGCCTTTGACTGATCAGCCAAGAACCGTCTTTTCCCTTATTTTCTAATATGATTCTTATAATATGGAAAAAAAGTCCGTCTCTACTTCCTCATCCTCATTTCATGCTCATTTTATCCAATACGGTGTTTTCATTCAATTTGAAATACAATAACGGGATTTAGTTAATAGAGTGCTTTGGGGAATGAGTGAGATGCAGTTTGATTCAAATCGAGGGCCATATCGGTTTTCGGATTTTGATTGTGAATCCTTCTACGTGACTACATCTTTCCCCAACAGTTCCTAATCCCCAGTAAGTCTTTTTATGTTCTGCATTCTGCTATCGTATAGCCAAACCCTACCTTCTCGAATACTTTATTAAAAGCCTGTAAATATTTAAACAATTTTACAAAACACTACCAACTTTAAAAATTTTTTAGAATCTGAAGTCACCATAAGGAAATTGAGACTGCGAAGGAAAATTTCGCATTTAATTCATTAGTACAGGGTTGGGAAATTCAACATGGGCATAATTCGCTCGGGTACTCTTTCAATTTTTTTTTAAATTCATAGAATGAAATGTGAGATTCATTTCACTCCTAACTGAGGAGGTTAAGTAAGTAGCGATGAGGACATATCAAAAAGTACTTGTAAAGAAACCAAGCATCCTAGTCCAACCCTTCTGAAACTCCTGGTACACATTAACGAGCTTACGTAGCATATTTCAGTCTAATCAAGTAATATTTGAGCAGTTACACAGGCCACAAATTATTTTTAAACGTATTTTAGGACGGAGAGGAAACATAAATCAGGTGAGTAACAAGGAAACATGTCAGTAAACTGGGATTTTTCTGGTCAACTTCGTTTGATATCTGATAAGCCGACAATCTCATCTCACTGCTCAATGGCAAATGTGGAAAGCAGGTGAGGTCGATTCATAATCTTATTTCATGGCAAAACACACAGAGAGGAACTTGTTTCTCTTCTTGTGCAAAAATTCCCCCAAGAAGTTTTCTTTATCGTTATTGCTTATCAAGTTTGCCTAAGTACTGGCTTGTTTTGCTCACAGTGAGTTTAGTTTGAATCATAAAATTCTTGGCAACTTTTTTTATCCCTTTTTGTAGTAGTGTAACCAAGTAGAATGGAAGAATTAGTGATTAAAAGACAAATTATTTCTTTGTGTGTCATTACACGAACTGGGTAGGGCAGATTGTTGTCAAGTCACTTGAGGGCCTTAGGACTTTAGGTTTTCAAAATTTTAATAAGAGATTTCAGCAGTTCCAACCAACAGATCATCGAGAAGGAAATTTAATTCCCTCAGCACTGTTGTCACTCAGCGTAAATGATCATAAAGATTTTATGATCTGTCCGTTTCATAGGTTTGTAGTCAGGGATGAACATAATGCAGATGCTTCAGTTTGTGCTTTGCAATGAAACTTTTTAGAGTCTGCATATAAAGATAAACGAAGACAGATTTAGTTTGAGCATTAATTCAACTGCATTTCAGACCCACTAATAATACTACTACTCTCACTTTTCGAAAATGTTACATTTCACGACAATTTACTCTGTTTGGATTTTATGGAACGCAGCAAGCAATAAAAAAGTAGCATCATCGTTTGAAACTCGAAATATTATTATGACTCTCCCTCCTTCCTCATCCTTTTCTTTTGCAAATTAACTCCATTTGTATTTCAAAACTTAATGGGATGATCTTAATGTATAAATGGACTCGAGACACATGAACCCCGAGATTGTGGATCGTGTCTGCAGGGTCGTAAAACAGTTTAGGAATTAGCAGTTGAGATGAATTAACGATGAGCATAAATAAACGTACAGGGAAGAGCTAGTACTAAACTACTCTATTTATTTCTCACATTCACATGTCATAATCCAATCCAATTTGAGATTTAGCAGCAAGAACCTCTCGTTCATTTCTTTCTGTAAAGAGGGGTGCACAATTCAAGACTTGAGGGGATGAATTGGCAGAGAGGAATTTAAAAAATAAGTGCTCATTCCTTTTCCTAAGACTCTCACGGATTTGGTCGAATGACCCGGAATTAATCAGCTTATCACCATCATCATCACCCTCGCCACGATCATCTTAAAAATGGATGAGTCATAATCGGAATCCCTTCTTTCCATAAAAGCCTCTATTCTTCACAAAAGGCTAGTAATATTATTGCTTAATGTAATCCATGAATACCTGAACCATTTACTCACTCCACTAATGGGAAACGCATTAGTTCTTGTATATAGTTACCTGTCAGCTCTTCACCAGTCTAATGCTAGGGTGGAGAGGGTGGCCACGAAGCTCGTTATACCGTCCAAGCTAAGCCAGAGCTAAGTCAAAAGATCTGAGGCGAGATTTTGTCTAAAAAAGTCGTAAAAAGTTTTTAAGACATTAGCATTGGATCATCAAAGCATCAAAGGGTTAAAATGCTCAGAGATGAGAAGGTGCACTTTGGAGTCTTTTGTGTGATCATCTCTGATCCACCCATGAAAACGTTCATGATGATGATGAGCATGGAGATGATGAGCAATGAGTAAGGAACCTGCTGATTTACAATCAAAAGACATGAAAATGTGAGGGAAGATCTTTAATACATTTATTACACATTCATACGACTGCCTCATCCTCCTAATACTTCAAAAAAAATTGTCTTTGGCTTTTTCATCTTGATGATATTTTTTCCCTTTTGAACATTATGGAACATAGTGGTGGACTCATCTTTATTTTTAATAACACACTTTACTAATGCGAGTTCAATTACATACACCATAGCCGAAATTGAGCTTCAAAACTCATGGAAAAAGTAAGCATTAATTTTTTTTCGAAACTTGAACCTCACAATTAGTAAGGGTGATCGTTGGAAAGTCATGCAGTCCCGATAATACTACATTACCATCACCTCAGGGCAGTAGTTTCTACACGGGCAATAGCATCACATATAGAGATTAATATTTTCTTCATGTTTTTCAACGAGTCATCATTTGACAAGGGAAAAAAATCCCATCGGGATATCTTTAACTCACCTAACTTCCCATTACAAGAGTTAAGTAATTTTTTGGATCTATGCATTAGCAGATCATTTTCTATACTGAGAAGAGTTGCGAATAAAAAAAAATATACGAGGAGAGAAATGCCGTCCAGGCTTACAAGAGCTTTGTTATAGATTAAATATCTAACAAGTTGTTATTCCATTAGGGCCGAATTTTTTTTTCCTTGCTTCACATCATCTGCATCTCTAAGAAGGGGGGAAGCGGCTTTGAGAAGTTTGAAACACAAAGATGAATTGAATTGATTTCGATTTTCAATGAGATTTGTTATGGGAAAATTAAAAGGATTGAACACTCTCAAGGCTCTCTTTCTATTTAGCTCTATAGAGTTCTTCTAGACGATTGGGAAATTGAATTGAAAAGTGAGATGAACCTTGTCGGATGTCGGCGGACTGTGGACTATAGATCCAAAGATCCAATCCAAGTATTCAATCCTTTGACCATGGTGAATATGTGAGAGAGTTTTAAATCAATGTCCATCCCCATTCTCTGCTAATATATAGTTGAGTGTTGGATTGTAAATCTGATGGGAGATGGGAGAGTGACGGGTGTATTTTTTTTTGAAAATTACAAAGCACAATTCAAGGCAAGACTGGGAGCTCGTGGTTACATCTTACATTGTAAATATGTGTTGGGAATTCCGAGAATAGAAATAATCTTGTGAATCTGTAAACGGCCAGTAGAGAGAAGATGCCAATAGCTTTGATAAAAGCTGACAGGTACGGAAGGACTCGAGAGTGCCTGAAGATGCTGTATTTAAAATTTAGCTGAAGTGCATCAGATTACATTTATTAATTATTGTGCAATTAAATTAGGGATAAAATATTTATCTCTTCATGCCATCCCTCTAATGTATTTATCATCCCGATTAATAAGAATAAGTTTTATGATTACATGTAATAAATATTTCCCACCTACTATTGATTTATAAATGCCAAGTGCGAAGGGGACAAACCCGAGGTTGATTAGGCTTTCAGGATGTAAACGAGGCTTATCAAGTGACAGGATCTTTAGGAAAGGGTTGTCCTAGCTCATTCAATCCCAAGCCAAGTATCCAACAAGTATTATTATTTTTATCCTCCTCTCTCTCTCTCTCAATATAATAAAGTTAATTTTGTGATTAATTATGCCAAACTCCTCGGTCCCCAGCAGGATATCAAAATATCTGCCATCAACTATAAACATCCTGAGGAGCAGCTCAAAAGCTAAGGCCATTCTGTACTATAGCCACTTTTTCTCTAGAGCTCCCTCTTGCCAACTTTGTGTTTGATATTGGATTTAATCTAGCACTCCCGAACTACCTTCATTGACTAGCACAAAAAAAGAATATGAGAAAGCCACCTTAAAGACTTTCAAGTTTCAAAAGGAGCAGCCTTTATTGCTTTATGTTTCAGTAATAACAAGCGTCCCTATTCACCAAAGACCATCATCATCGTCTTATCCCCATGTTATGTTATACGATCATTATTGTCTCTGATGAAAAGGTGCATCTTCTGTGTAATGTGTTAGTGTGTAGTCTGGTGAGTAAGTAATTCTATGAAAGTTTTTCCATCCATTTTATTGCATCAAAAGATGTCTGAAAAGAAAATGCCAATTGTTGGACGACCGTCTCTCGAACAGAATATAAAAAGACACTCTCGATTCAGAGCCCAGGGAGCTATCTCTTAAGCCAGCTAGGAGCCATAGTTCTCAAAATTCTTCTAAATGAACACTGTTATAAATATAATCATTATAGGTAATCAGGACTATCCCCTGAGCTTTTAGCCCCGGCAGAAACTCTGGCATTTGTTTCTCAAGAGAAGAAGTGAAAATGATTGATGACCCGTCATTCAGCTTGCTTAACTAGGCAGATAGAAATAAAAAGGCTACCTATGTCTCTGAAGCTTTAAGAGGAGCTTTGGCGTGATAAAACGTGAGTTATTAATTGATTACGGACAATAACCTAAGGATAAAGCACAAGTTCCCTCCTTGACAGTCACACCATCGATTTAGGAGCAGGGAAAGTGGAGGATGGCCCATTATGTTCAGATAGCATTATTTCCAGGCACAGAGGACTTGAAAATTCTACATTTTCATAATTTCCTACAGCATAATAATAATAATAACAGTACTCATCGATGCATGACCATTTTAAACAAGGAAATGGCAAGAATCCTCCGGGATTAATAACTCTGCTAATTACGTGTCTGGAAGAATAAGCAAATGGAATTACTCACGGCTTGTGCCAATGACGGAAATGCAAAGCTGAAGTCTAGAATCGGAGCCTTTGCTCACACTCTCTGTCTCGAGTGTCTGTAAGCCCGGCATTATTATCATCGTTCCTAATTGGCTAAGTAAACAAGGCGGAGATGCGGGTCGGAATCTATTAAATGAATTATATCAGTGGGGTCTGCCACGGTAGGAAATTACATTGGACTTGAGGTATGAGGAAACAGGAAGGATGTCACTATTATCAAGGGAAGATGGTTGATGGCTTGAGTTTTGGACTTTTGGATGGATGGATTCTGGTGGGGGCTCGGGGGTCCGTACTCAGGCTCTCAAGTATTATGAGAGTTTAGTCTTTAAGTGTGTGAAGTGGCCTGGAATTA
The DNA here is from genome assembly GCA_034694785.1 of Agrenia bidenticulata. Taxonomy (NCBI): domain Eukaryota; kingdom Metazoa; phylum Arthropoda; class Collembola; order Entomobryomorpha; family Isotomidae; genus Agrenia; species Agrenia bidenticulata. The sequence goes on from JAQFYM010000404.1 coordinate 35,740, forward strand.
GCCGAGTCTTTGAATTGGACTTGAGAGTTGTAATTTGTAGATTGTCTGTAATGCGATTGTCTTGTTTGCTTACATATTAGTAAGCCTTGAAATCCAAACCACTTTCCGCATTCTGTGACATGAATTGAATCACATTCAACCTCTGTTCAAGAATATTTAACTTCATGCTGGAGTATTAAATTATTTAAAATCTTACTTGTCCATGTCGCTATTACTGTTATGCGATTTTTTCCCCAATAATTGATTCTAGGGGACAGATACAGATCTAATCTACTTTGGTAATTTAGAAATGCAGAAATGCTCCATTTTACTTTTTAAAATACAAAACTGGCAGTAGTATGAAACGCATTTTACAAGTGTATGATAATTTAGACACAAGAGCTCAAGAATGTAAAATGAAGTAAAGTGAATTTAATTTAATTTCGCCTCAAACCTCTGAATTCTTTGTTAAAATAAATTAATAAAGTCAAACTTGATTTCGCTCCAAGTTAAATATGAATAAGGGATCAGTCGAAACTGACAGTCATCTTTATGCCTACCTTGACGTGAAGTGACTCTTGAGATGGATTTCTCAAGTGATTTTGAAATGAGACCTCCCAACATGAACTCACGTTATCATATTCTACTACAATGTTATTTTATGATTGAAATTGTTATATTTGTCTCCATTGTAATTCAGATCAGTGTTTACTGCTTCATCATCCTCCTTTCCATGAACTCCTCTAACAATATTCAACTCATGGACTCACCCATAACATTCACAGAATCCATGGTGTACTTTTTTCACAGATTCACTTTCATCATACATCACCTCGTCTCCTTAGATCCTACCTGCCTTCTCGATGACGACATTCATTGAGCCCAGCTACAGACAGAGTTGATGGAAATGTTCGTAAGTCTATGGAAATGTTTCTTCCCGATTTTTCCACAGATCTAAACGAATGATGGGGGATGATGGTGGATGTACAACAAGTTTGGAAAAGGAAGTTTGACTTTGAGAAACATTTTATTCTTTCCCCTTTTATCTAATTTAGTATTCCTCCTCAAGACTCTGGTGGACGGTGGGAGTGTGTATTTATTTCGGATATTTTGTTAGTCGTTACGCATGTTTTGATTTCTCCCTGGTGATCTTGATTTATTGGATACACATGTTATCTTATATTTGTCCCATATGAGATGTCTATGGAAGGTTCTCCAGAATTACATTGTGTTCAACCTGTGGGATGAGAGTCGATTTTGGGACTCCCATTATTTATTAAATCTACTCTCCTACTTCTGAAAATTTACTACCCAAAATGAGAGAGGTAATTTAAAATGGTAGAATCCTGACTTTCGACCTTTTCTTACTTGTTGGCCGTTTCTGCAGGGCTTTCAGAATGTAGGTTTGCTTATTTTGCAGTGTTATGACTAAGGTTCATTTTAGAATTATTTTAGATGATTTTTAATGACTTATTTTACCTATTTAACCGGCGCACTAATAATTTATACCAATGCAAAACATTACCAATCAAGTTAGATTATACGTGTAGTTTTAGCAGTTGAAAGTAAATGGTCAGGCTCCTCTATAAAAGTAGAGTTAGAATTTAACAAGGAGACAAAGTTTGATTTAAAAATTATTTTCTACTTGATTGTTATTTATTTTTATTAAATGCTTACAACTGTTATTTCAATCTAATTCTCATCGCATGGTTTGCATACAAGTCGAACGTGGCGACTAGATCCTAGCCAAGATACCATTTTGAATGACAGGATCCGTGATTTGATTTTAACACATGTACTACAAGTAAAAAGTACAGGATGGGTGAGTGAATTTGTTTCATGTATGAGTTACACACGGTTACTATACGCACATCCTTGTAACACCGTGAGAATAGTCGCTAGGAAATATGAGACGATGACAGGATCAAAATTGATACATCAATTAAGATTGACAGCTGACTGACAGAAGCAATAAAGTTAATTTTTGGTCGGTCTTTCAGTTAAGGGGAAGAGGTGCTGTATCCGGCTAAAAAATTATGACCGCTAAGGCCAGGGCCAGGTAGATTCTAGGCTCAACTTAAAATTCTAAAAGGTTGAGGATACTTGAAATGTGAAACTGGTAGTTTGCAGTGGCCCACGGTCCATTTCCCTCCACCCCAGTGGCACTTTGAATACAAGAGATTCATGAAACAGAAGCCTGATTAGAGAAGTCGTACAAGTTTCTGTTCTCATCAGGATCTAACGACTTGAAATAATTCAAGAAAGAACGGGCATCAATCTGCCCAGGGTATATCTGCCTATTGAGTAGATGCAAATATGTTATATCAACAGTCATTGAAAGATAGGAAGAGATGAGCCCTTGATGATTCAGGTAGCAGGGCAAGGATTGTCTTCAGAGGATCGTTATCGTCATTTGGATTTATGACCCAGTGGCACCAAAGGATAATAAAATCCTTAGGACAAAGAGACGAGATGACAAAAAACAAGAAGATCAAGTTTGAGGAGTGAGCATTCTCGTTAAATTTAATCCACTGATTAGCACTCATTACAGACTATCTGTTTTTAATAGGACCTGGTCATTAAGTGTCTCTAATAATGCGTTGAAAATTCACGAATTTGCATTTCAAAACGATTTATATCTCTCACCTCAGCCTTTTATTTACAGTTACAACATCCTTGCCCCCCAATGACTTCTGCTCGTGGAATAGCAACGTTCAAAATATATGCATACCATTAAATATATTTCCCTAACTTACTAAAAGAAACCAGCCCGAGACTAGAGAGCCCGAGTCGACCCGCAGCGGCTCTGACCGAAAGTGTTAAAATATAAAGGGACAAAGGGCTACAAAAGGAGAACGAGTTGTCCGTTGATTCCTCTCCATTATTTCATTAGTCCCTTTGGAGACGCGATGGACAAGTCCTTCTACTTCCCTACCCTTCATGGATCATTAGGCTAATGGACTATTTATGTAAAGTGTTGATTGTGACGAGGTCGGGAAACCACGTAATGTCATGAAACCACGATAATTCCTCTTTTATACTCCATGGCACCCGATATGATATGGCTAAATGCATCCACCACCTTCACCAGAGCCTACCTACTAATATCTACTCAACCTCTTCTACTGTCTCTAACTAAAAAGCCCAAAACATTTCCCGTCCCTTCGTAAGAACTAGGAAAAAGGTTCCACTTCCCCTTAAGTGCCGTAGTTGTAAGTTATGTCCATGTCGAAATCCTAGACAGTATGGAATCCCAACAAGTCCAGCTTTCCTTAAAGCTGATAATAATAATAACTGCAGTCACTCTCAAAGCCACCAATAAAGATTGTGTTTATAAAAAAACAATTTTAAATTGTGGTTTAGTTATCTCTCTGAATTCACTTAGACTGTCAACATACAATTTTTCAATATTTTTCACCATGTCTAGAAAGGTCTTAGGGAGAGCCCAGGATATCTTTTTCCATGTCCAGTAATCTCTGTTTCTTATTAGAATTAGCTGTACTCTTCCATTTATTTGTCATGTATGTGTAGTTTTTTTTTGCGTGTCAGAGATTGTGGTGTTTTTATTTGTTTTTGTCTTGTGTTGTTCTGGCCTGACACATTACATGGGGTTTGGACCATGTCAACAATTCAACAAGTAGTACTATTTGGGAAATAACAGGGTGTCCCCCAGCTGGGTGGCCCTACAACCCTTTTAATTCTTTGATAACAATTGATTACTATTCCAGTTCCTCCTTGAGAAAAGAGAGAGAAAAGAAGATCGTGCCCTCGTAAAATCCTTCCTAGGAGCATCATGAAACATTTTGAATCTTAAGTGACAATCCTTGATTATTCAGAGTAAGAAAAGCTATAGCTCTTAAATATTTTATTCAATGAAAAGGAATAATATTAACCTGCTTTTGACTCGAGAGACTTTGGCTTTCAGAGGAGTGAGAAGCAGTTGAGCTTGCGAGATTGGGTTATTGAATATTTTATACTTTTATTTAATCATTTCCTCTGTGTGGCAAAGTTTTTAGTCTCCAGATGTTTACCTGTGATCCCTGATGTTAGATGATATGGCTTATTATGCAATGAAATGACTCGACTAATCGTGAGGTTGCATGTGTTTCATGTGTTTCACCCTTTGACGAGGAGGAGGACATTGTGCAGTGACCAGAAAAGATGATGGTGAAGTCTCTCTAGATTACTTCCTAGCATGCCAACTCGCTAAAGCTGAACGAAGTAAAACCGAGAAAAAAAGCCATTTAGCCCCTATGGAGCAATGTGTCATTTATGGAGCCGGGGATTAGAGTAACGGAATATTTAGTGGTGGAAATGATATGAAAATATCCACATCCTATTCTTCCACCTTCCGTGTAAATGGCTAGACATTCCACGAGAATAACATTCCCGACTGATCTGGCTTTTGTACACGCTCAGCAGAGTCCGGAATTGTATGCATAAGGTACGAGCTGATGCTTGAAGTTGGTAGTTAATGCTCTTGATAGTTGATACGGCCGATCTTGATGGTTTTAATTTAGATTGCAAAATGTAAATCGTGTGACAGAGTGCCACAAACCTACTGTCTCAAGTATGTGAAATGATATTGTGATGGGAATCGTTCTCGATGGGTTACTTTGTAAATTTAATGAAATTTCTAGGAAAGGGCTTTTGAAGTGCTAGTCAATACTGTCGTCCTCGTCAAGTGTGGTTTCAGGACTATCTTTTGAGTTTGAAATATCTGCATGTTTTTTGCACATTACAGGAAATTAGCTGTAAATCTGACGTGGAGCAAATGATTACCGAGTAGCTTATTTATCTACGTGCATATTCATAAGATTTATGGTCATCTGTTGCAAAATTGCCGTGAAATGAAGTGCAAGATGAGGATGGTGTGTATATGCAAGCAAGTAAGTTAGCAAAGATACTCCATACTGTTATTATTACTAGGAGCATTACTGTTGCCATTCCTAGGGTGAATCATGCTCGTAAATTCATTAAACCTTAGAGTCTGTAGGAGATTTTAGGAGGAAACTGGTCGTAAATCTCTGCAAAGGCATGTCGCATACAAAGATTTCAAGATTAAGAGCTACGTCGGATTATCTGTGAAGGCGCATAGCGAGGTGTATGTGTCCGATATGGGAGTTTTGAATCGTTGAAGCTTATTGGATTTTACACGAGCTTTATTTTTATGATGAGACAGCCAAGGGGAAAAGAAGATATTTTATCTTTTTTTAAACTTCCAAAGAAACTGGGACCAAAAGATGTTGATGACTAAGGATGAGTGAGCAAATGACTTGATATACTTCCAATGAGTATGACGTGACTTTGCACTCAAGATGTGCAACTACCTTTGCCGAGCATCATAATGAATTGCAAAGTTTTGGATTTTGACAAGCCGAGGGGATCTTCCCAACTCTTATTTTTTAAATCTTGGGTATGTATGGGTAGTTAGTTTGTGGGATTTTAATGCTCAGTTTGGTAGAGAGATGTTTTTATTAGCTACGCTGGTGTATCTGATGGTCCCATTCATTTAATATATTTCAATAGGCAATGTCAGTTCTTGAGCCTCACATGCTTCAAGTTCAATTCACCCATCCTGAGTGCATTCTTGTCACCGTGACAGTGACAAATATGTATTCATTCAAATTTAGAATGTATAAATATGTTTTTACCCAGCTCCTTCTGTTTATAGGAAATGTCACGTATGCACTTGAATGTATGTATTGAATTAAATCTGATTTCCTTGACACTTGAAGCATTAATCTTCGTAAATGGCTCGGCGAAGATCATCTCTGGCTTTGAGAGGATGTTGAAATATTCCAAATATTTCAGTGTGTAATAAGCCGGGCTGTTTTAGGAGCTCTGATAGTAAATTAATAATTTTGAAATCGCTACTCACATTACTATTTAAGCCTTCAAGCTCTATTGGGTCGTAGGAAATATTAGACGGATTTTATAAAGGATTTTGAAGTTGAAAAAACTTGTTGAAAAAATGTGTTGGCATCTCCTCTCATCTTTCAATCCCTTTCTGAAAAAATAACCAGCACAGATAAAAAGCAAAAGGTTAACACCGGCTTGCCCGAATTACTCATTAAGGAGCTACGTCTTTCATTTCCTCCTCCTAATTAAGGACATACCAGCAAAATAACTCACACAGTTGAATCTTCAATCTTCAAAACTTGAGACTAATCTTAACAAACTGGAATTTCCCTTGATTGAAAATTCTCAAAATCTCTTTCCCTACTGACTTACAGGAGCTTTTAGAAGAGTAACTGCATACTTTGAAAAAAAATCCTTTAAAAAAACGCTGGCATGCATGCAAGGCTCCTTAATAGAGATCCCAAGTCAACATCAAGATTCAAGAGTCAGCACTCGCAATCAACATCTCATATCCCATCTACCGTTTCATCTCTCACCAAGGAATTTTCTGACTTCTTAACGAATATAAGGGATAACCTTTACCTTTTAAGATGTTGGATTTCTTTGGAAAAAATTCAAATTCTTACCTTCCTCGACCCTTATAAGGACTAAGGCGCAATAGTAACTAAGCATTAGAGATGTGTGTAGTATGTTTCTAGCATGGATCTTCTCGAACGTACTATTAAAATCTCATTAATCTCGTTAACAAGCTCAAAGGATGACGGAGATGCATATCATCTCGTCTCAACATTAAAAGTGTAGTTTTTTTCTTGTGATCTTGATGCTTTGACTTGAGCTGCTTCTCCTTTTATTTCCATCATCGGACTTGTGGAATGTTCCAGGAGGCTGGAAGTTCAAGCTGGAAATAAAAACTAAATACCTCATCTCTCTCGGTGCTCAGAGAACTGTGTGTTACGTGTTATCACAGTATTCATATTGTATAGACACATGGGATTTCTTTTTCGAATGGAAATCTGCATGGGATTAGATTTAGTAAAGGCTGTTCAAGCTATTAGCTCGTTGTCTGGAAGAAACAGTCTTGGTTCTTGATGGAAGGGATATTCGGTGTAGTGTAACTGGATCGTACTTATAAGAAATGTATTTATGAGGGAGAAAAAAATTAGAACCCTCCGATAGTTGACTGGAACATCATCAAGAATATCAAGTTCCCACTATTGTTCCACATCAATGGATACAAACATGCATACTAACAAGTGGAGTGCATTTTTCAATGTACAGGGCTGGTGAAAAATATTTGACTGATTTTCAAATATTTTTCCTAATATGTTTCCACACATTTGAAACTTGCAGATAACCCGTTTATTTTACGCTGATTTCTTTTAGCTCTGAGCACATGCAATTTTTATGTGAGAAGTGTCTGGTAATTTTTATAAATTAATTGCTTGGTATCGAAATCCGGGCTAGTTTCCATATTTTCCTTCACCCTGTATGATGGGAAAAAGAAAAGCTGAATTAACAAGTAAAGACGGCTACATGGACTGAGGTTCTAAAGTGAGAGAAAAGGTGAAGGAGATTGACACGGGTTCTTGACTAGACTGGCATGACCTATCCAACCCGTTATTATTTTACAATAGTGTATGGTAGTAAGGGCACATAAAATAGTTACTTAAATTTTCAGATTGATGGAGTGTTATGGGAATATAATGAAGAAATTCCAGCAGGTAGAAACCGGACCACTTGTCTCTATCTCTCGTCTCTCTTAAAGATAAAATATTCAACCTCTGGTGTCCTTGTTACTGATCCCCTGGTAAGCCTTTGTGCCCTGTGTGTATCCGGTGTTTAATGTAGTGGATTATTTTTATATCTGAATGGAAAAGAGGGTAGAGATTTTTATTATTATTCACAATTCGACTTTGAATAATGACTTAAGGTTAGTAGGGCAAGTTCAATGTGTGGATCAAGTGATTTTTCATAGCTCATGCTCTGCTGGGATTCTATTTATTTCTCAGATGAGATACGAATACGATCTCGGCCCGTATTGGATCTCTATAGATAGGAAATTAAATTATGGAGTTGTTGGATTCTCAAAATACATTTGACCACATGAAGAGAATTTTAAAAGTTTCATTTTGAAGATTTCTCATAATCGTAAAATGCTTTAAGAAATATAGTGGAGAATATTTCCGAACCCATTGTCTCCCTTAATAATATCTACTTGATCATAAGATGGGAAACATTGATTTAAGTGCCTAGAGGGGGGCAGAAGAAGCAATAACAGAATTACACGACAGAATTACCGATACATCATAAAGAATTGACACGAGGGTAAGGTCCCGAGCTCTCATCTATATTTTTTCATAGCTTTCGTACAAATGGGCAACACAATCCCCCGAAAAGCTTGTCCAGCAGCCTTATCACCTCGACTACAAGTAATATCTCCGTCTTGGATCATATTTCACCAAATACGGGATAAAAATGATTTTAGCCCGACATTAGGGGAAAGTTCCTCTGCTTCTTTTTGCATGGTCAACAAATACGAGAGGAAGTACAGGAGGAAACTGCCATAAGCAAGATAACAGGCCAACTTATTATCTCACCCTCCTGGAAAAACAAAACTTTTTTTTTATACCTAGAAGATACAGAGAGGCTTAATCTTGATTAAAAATAACTATATCTTCCTGTCCTCTCCATCATTTGGGAAAGTGGAGTTGTGGATATGAACTATAAGGAGCTGGATTTAATATTTAGATGGTAGGGGACATTGTCTTCAAGATTGGGTTTTCAAAAAAACAATAGGGGATGAGATACTGTACAAATATGACTCATCTTGTTTGACACAGCACACTTTCCACAATTATTCCAATTGAGACTTTTACTAAAAGATAATGTTAGTCACCTTGACTCGTTTATGTCTCTAGGGATTAGGTGAACATTGTAATAAAAACATTATATGTACTCGTTGATGATGATGCTGATTCCATCACATTTCACACCGGAAGAATGACAATTCATTTAAAATCCACCATCCACCAACACCCAATGTAATCTAACTTTAGGAGAGGACTAGTAACCTGAGGCTTGTTCATTGAGGAAATTAGTCGAGTGTATTTTATTACATTTGAGCCCTGTTCCATATTTTTTCCCTACCTGAGAACTGTTAGTCGATGAAACATGAGGGCAATTATAATATCACTAATTTGAAGCCAAGCAGATGTGTGTATTTGTTAAGGATTACATTACATTGCCTCTCTCTCTCTCATGAGTGACAAAGATATACGATAGAATAACACTCTTGTCACTCAACGTCAACGACGGAATGACTGATGGTTTATAATGTGAGCTAACTAAAGCTCTCTTAACTCTTGTTGTGTCAAACATACGTATTACACAGAGATGTACCTTTCCTGGGGCTAGGAGCTAATAAACCATTAGGATAATTAAATTGTGTGTAGCTGTTTGATGGGAAAGATCTAATTCTGTTGGACGCTGGATCCCCCATTTCCGTTTGGTGTTTGGGTAATAAACTATTCTCCATCGCAGCTTTTTTTAGTTTGAATTAGGCCACTTGGTCTCCACGTCGGGTTATGTTCATTTTAATGGTGGGACTGGAAATGGCGATCCTCGATCTACTGCCACAGGCCACAGCAAGTGTGTAGGCTGGAAGCACGTGAAACGTGAACGTGAACCAATTAAAAAATGTAAGGTAGTAAAAATGAAGTTCATTAAATTGGAATCTTGTCATCGGTACTAGAGTTAGGTTTAAATTGGAGCTCCTTATAAATCCCGCAGTCGGATGCTCGGATTCAGAAGAGGTCAGAAATCTATTGACTTGGATGGGCTTGTATTGCATTGTTCTGTAAGTTTTTTAAAAACTCATCATAACAAAACTAATCGAATGGCCTGGGTCACCTCCGTGTCTTTTTCTTGCCGATTAGGAAATGACGATTACGGGTCTGATGCACTCTTCCCATCTCATCCGGTTTAGGACGTACGTGATCCCCATATCAAATCTTGATCAAATCACCCAAATGGCACATTTAAGGCCCACTCTCCTCCCGTTGTGGAGAATATAAAACATTCTTCTGGAGGGATGAGCATCGAATTCTAATTTCATCTATGTGTCTGTCTACCATCAAGTAAATGACCCGACTTGGTTGATATAATAAATGAAATGGTCTGAGACTACTTGTGCCCACTAGTAGATTACTACGACCCAAGGTCTTGACATTTTAGGGGGAATTAATGCCCTTCCCTGTAATATCTTCCATTGCACCGCAATTGTCCATGTGGTTTATTGATTTTATTCATCAAAATTGCATTTGTGCACGCAGAGGGGTTAGACAATTTTCTCTTTCAGCCTTTAAATTTACTTCCAAGTACTTCCAAGAGGTTTGGATGAAATATTTAATTCCAATTTGGGAACTTTATTTCCACTTAAAAATATTCTACAAGTCTCCGGAGCTGTAAGGAAACTAACCATGCAGAACTGTATGCTCAATGTAGTTACACTATCAGCCCGGAGCAGAATAAATCATATCATTTATTTTTCTGGCTGGCCGCATCCGTTTTCTCCCCATACTGAATAGTGAAGCCAATTCGCCGAACTAGAGTAGAATATTATACATTTCGAAACTACAGACAGGAACTGGAAGAGCAGCAACAGTAGTATCAGTAAAAATAGGAGTTGAATACGGAAATTACAAGCCAGTCAGCCCTAATAGCTAATTTTCATAACAATAGGATGAGCTTCCTATTATGCCCCACAAGGGAACCTCCTCGAGGCCTGTCAATCCAATCCAGCTGCAGATTCATCCACACACACCGACATTACATTAGTTTCAGTAACTCAAGTATCAACCTTAATACACCAACAACCAACAAAGCCAATAGTGGCAATGTTCTATTAGATAGTTGTAAAGCCCATTAAATGATGCCCTCCTGACGCACATGTCCAACACATTATCCCTCGACTTTCTGTAAGTACCCATCTATTTTGATAAAAAATAAGGATCCTCAGAGACACACAATCCTCTCACAGATAGGGAACAATACAAAGTTACAAACCCTGCTCTCTGTTACTATATCCTACTACACAAACTACGCCACACATTCATCCTGTATTTGTATACAAGACTCGAATAATACAGACAGATAATGTGCATGGGAAGAAAAGCTATTCCGTTTTTGAGACTAAATGGCAATGAGAAAAAAAATAAAATCCCCTTCCTATTCCCTATTACCCGAACACACCGAGCCCAATAATGCGGGTAAAAACTTATCTGTAAAAATAGGGGATTTTTCCCTTTTCTCCAGATTCCCTAGTTATCCTGGTGAAGTAGGGTGAACCCATATCCTCATTTTAGCCTTTAGGATTTAAGAGGCTGGAGGGTAGGTGAGGCTTTGGTGGAGTTATCAAGTAGCTCTATCCTCTCCTCTGTAGGTAGAGGGATCTCTGTAATGTTGAATAAAATTGGGATCTTTATTGTGTGGATGCATTTCCCCGATGCACTTCAAGTGCGTATGGTACTAGCAGTACAGCAGATTGAGGAAGAGAGGGTGAACCTTTGTAAAATACAGCTCGACCCTTACTGCATCAGGGTGAAAGTTGTAGATAAAGAAAATTCAGATACAAATTTATAAGAGATTTAAGCCCAGGAAAAAAACCCTGCTCTGTTTTCTTGTACTCTGCTTGAATAGGAAAAAAATGATACTTATACTTTTAGTATTTACTATGTATTATAATGTGTACTTATTACATAAAATGTGTGTATGTGAGTGCATTTTAGAGTTTAGAATATTAAAGAGAATTTGTTAATCTCTTTGGGGAATTCTGAAATCAGACGGTAATGATCCGATGAGAATTCACGGAGCGAACCCTCCCAAAAGCCCTCGTACCGGCTTTTTCACACAGAGATAAGCAGAATTCAGGGTGGTGGAAGGTCTGTGGATATGAAAAGCATATTCTTGGGGATCCCTTCAAGTTTTCTCAAACTGGGGAGGATAACTGGATAAATTTCGGGGTTGTATTATTATGGCAATAAAACGGCTAGTGGGTTCATTTTCCAGAATATTAAACAAAATTAGTGAGAGTGATGCTATAAGGAAGGGGGGAAATACTGGAGCACTTTTTTTATTTGGAAAGAATTTAGAATTCAATTTAATGGCCAGGGTGGGTGTCTCTGCTCTGGAAAAGTGACAAAGTTTTGTACACAGATATGAGCTGTATTATACGAGTACTGGAGTACTCGTACAAGTTAGTTTTAGAACGTAGTAGTGGAAGTAGATAGTTTAGATTGTAATAACTTTGAAATAGTAATTACTAATTAGCAGAATTTACAGCTAATGATACTCTCATGATTATATAATGGGAATAATTTTAAAAGCTCAAACAGACAGGCTGGTGTCTGTGGATGGAGAGAGTGAACTCACTTCTCAAAATACATAAAGTAATTTTGTCCGCTTGTGAATTAATAAAAACCAATTAAAATCTGGCATTAGTATGAAATTTGAGATTGGAGATGGAAGGGTTGGCTTGCGGTGGGTAAATTTATTTCATTCTGTTCAAAGTGGATGATGTGTCAACTAAGAGTCAAATTTGGCTGAGCTTGACTGAAATTTGATTGGGAACCGCAGTTATGATTCATGCCTTAATGGAAGGGATATCATATTCATGCTCATTAAGGGCCGTCATCCTTTGATTATGTACTTACTTGCAATTTAGAATAGGCTATTCCATCATTCTTCTGACTTGACTCATCAATAAATATTTTATGAGCTGATTGTTGTCTACGATTCGGCTCAAAATTAGACAGTTGGATTAGATTTACAAAAACTTGCCAATGTGTTCCTATTTCCTTCTGGAAAAAAATATTTTTGTAAAGATTCAAGTGGGTTATAAGCTAGTGGGTAGCTTTTTGTGAGAGTAATTAGCATAAAAAACCCATAGTCCCATCCCTCCAACCCTTTAATTCTTATCCCTCAAGACCCGAATGAACTATTAACTCAATTTCAGTTCTCTAGTAGACCTGAACTAATTATGAAGGAAAAAATATCCTCTGGGATTTAATTTGAAACAGTCTCCAACCAACTGTTCATTACCAGTATCTCTTTGTTTACTGAAATCATTGATCGCTGATGATGATAGAATCTGAGAGTAGTTAAAAGAACAGAACCAGCTGTATTTACTGTATTGTGCGCTGTAATTATTCATTATTGTATCAGATGAGGGAGCAAAAAGAAAGTCATAATAAATTTTACTATCCATTAAAAATAAAACACCCCTTCCGTCATCAGTGGCAGTCAGTGCAGCAGTATTATTATTGAGCTCGAAGTTCAATTCAAAGCTTGTCATATGCAAATTCCATCTTTAAACAATTCAAAACTCACAACAAAGTTTCCACATGCAGAACCCTTTTAAGAATTCTTGCATCCATCTCATCCATCCATCCTCTGATTGCATTTGCATTGCATCATGATCATAAACATAATTTATATATTCCTTTAGTAGCCAACCCAGGGCCTAAACTACAAGACATATTCATCCCAAATTCCATACACTCAAACTTTTAAGCTAAACGAATAATGCTGATGAATACCCATGACATGACTCACGCCCTTTGGCCCGAATGCCCACCATCTCTCATACCATCATTTTATGTCATGTTATGTTCCATTGCCCGTACATATGAGCTCAAAGCCTATTCCCTCTCCTAGAATCATTTTAAAACGGATCATTCATATTCATAATTTCATGCATATTATATCAGTTCGGAAAAGGGTTTTCCTTTCAGATAGATTTGGTCATGAATATCTGAATATCAACCTTATTACGCATTACATTCCTTTTACTCTCCTTTCCCCATGTGTGTAGAAATTTCGTAAAATTTCGCCTCGTGCCACCACCCCCCTCAAATACACTTTTACAATGCTCCGCCAACATTTTGAACCTTGCTAATACACGACACACAACCAAGATATATTAATAACAATAGCATGCTGAATGAAGCAGAACAATCCATAAATACGGCCTTCTTGGTGATAGTATGAATGTGCACTGGTATTAGTACGAGAAAGCTTGTACATAAGAGAGAGAGAGGAGGAGGATATTAGTAGCTAATAACCTTTGTGTTTTATTATCGTAAGACAGGGGCAAGTCCTAAATTGGGCTGTCGGAGCACAAGGAGCAAGTAAAGATTAATTACACTTTAGTCCAGTGGATTGTGATTTTGGTGGTGGGAGATGTATCTCTTCTCTCTGGTCGGAAGGGAATGGGAACATATAAAACCTCACAGTATCAACACCAAGATATTACGAGATGCATCAAGAGATTGTTAAAATAGAATGTGTGTGTGTGGTAGTTAATGCAGGGATCCTTTAGGGAAGTCTTCTCACGCACTGAATTGCATCTTGGGCTCGTGTGACAGAAGCTTGTGGAGCTGGTAAGAAACTTTGTCTTCAAAGTTCTCCCAAGTTCAAGATCAAAATCACAATGGACTCTCTCTTCGCATCTTATAGAATCTAGATCCATTAATGAGCTGGGACTTTGTTCCCGGAAGGTCGCAAGGGAAACTTTTTGGGAACTAATTACCTCCGCTCTGTTTTTCACCAGGATGCAATTAATTCATTAATAAACTTATGAGCACAATGGCAAGGATCCTGGGTGTCACTCTTATAATTATGAGGGGCTTAGGATTTTATAACATTAAGGTATTTTTAAGCTCCACCAAAGTGGGAATTATAGGAGAGGACTTGGATAGTGCGTGTAGTCGCATCTCGCATGTCTCCATACTGCAGGCTGCATTTAAAAAGATGTCTAAGGAGAGAAGAATCTGTTGTTGGTAAGAGGTGTGTGTGTGTTGGCTTATTGCGTTTGATATTATGATATTAGGAATATATGATCAATGAGTATGCAACCCTCGTCCAAGCCATTAGATCAATGCCATAGCTAAACGAAAAAATATGGTATGACCCCCAGGGGTTGAGAAAAAAGTGGAGAGATTGTGGACTGGAAGGCAAGTCAAATCAGATGTGCACATAGAGACTTTCACCAGGAGTTGGTGAGTAGGGAAAGTGGATGTGGAATTCACCTTCCCTTTCTACCTCTTCTCAGCCCTGTTGGCTTTTCCAGGATTCTATTTGATTTTGGGTTGTTCTACCTTATGGATGTTTGACTCACCCCTTTTATATATTTTACTGGGTAGTTGGATGCATAACCTTCTGGTGACTTTTGAAATGCCAAAAATAGGGGAAGAGAGGCGATAAATTTCCTGAAATCACCACATTTTTCCAGGAAATGGTAGAAACCTTTAGGGAATTTGCATATTATGAAATATGAACTAGGGAGATTTTTGAATATTGCCTTGTCCAACTTCGACTTGCAGTGTTGAAGCCATTCCAACCCTTTTGGACTTCTTGTCGTTAGTTTCTAAGCTTTCCTCGGCCTCTCCATTCCTTCGTGAGCTTCTTAGGTGGTAGATATTTTGGGGAAATTTCGAATATTTGAATGCAGTACTCACACTCGGGCGGCTTTTTAAAGCAGTGGCAACTGTGGGATGGGACGAGTACCGGAGGTTGAGAGGGATCTGGATTTTTTCCCAGAATAGGAGAAACATTTGGCTTCGTCTCTCTTTTAGTATGGGACGAGATCTGCATAATTCATGCATATGCATACATAAGGCACGGAGTGGGTGACGCATATTCACATGGGAAAAAATCAGGGAGTGAGTGCGTGTATGTGACTTGATCTTTTATGATGGGTAATGACAGCATTTTAAAAGAAAATGTGCTCAAAAGGCTAATAATTTATACCCGCTGTGCTTGTAATTTCAGCCAGTCGCCAGTAGTTTGTCAAGGCTTCATTACACTGCGTATAGAATCCGGAACTTGGAACACACACTGGGATTCTATCCCTCGAAGGGATTTTCAAAGATTTAGATCAACTTGGGCTAGACGGGAATTTTATTTTTTTGAGAAAAAAAAACCCAAAGCGTGGACAAATATTTTCTGGTTTAGAACGATGCACAGAGATCTGAACGATTTGTTTTCGCTGATAGGGATAAGCGACTGCAACTGGTTTGGTTCAACTCTTTGGGTGGATAGGTAATTTATTGGAAGTAACCATACAAATTTGTCTTTCTAGTTCATTCAGAATTCCAGGAAATCAGTCGACCTGAGCCTATTGGTATCTAACCGAACGTGAGTGTTGTGGGATTTACTAAACTTGGTTTTAAAGGAATGGTAGTTTTCGGTTCGGGTTAGGATTTGACATGGTCGTTTCGAGCATTTGAGTTTGGCATGTACAAGAGTAGCATCCTCAGCAGTTTCACGGTGTCAGTTCACGACCGATTTGTAACGTGGAATTTGAGAGGTTTCTTCTCGACGGAGGAGAGTCTCTGATGATGATGACACTTGATATATGGAAAGTAATATTCCCCAAATGTGAGCTTGTAGTTAATGAACCACATTTTATGTCAAAAATACATAAATCAGCACCTTTCTGAGTTATTACCATTGCTTTTTCACATCTATACTAAACCCCACTGAGGACTTGCAGTTCACTTGCCATTGTTCTGTTTTAGGTCACACAAGAGGCTCTAGATAATAAATTAAATAAGAAAATTCCTATTTTGATCATTTTTTAAACAATTGTTAGGCAAACATTCCGTGAATTGGTTTCTAACAAATCTAAATTATCATTGTAAGATACAGATTCGATACTGCCTACAATTGATTTCTTTTATGAAATAGGAAAAGTTTTGTGACATTTAAAAAGATTCGTTCCAAAAGTAGATTGGTATGTCCAGCCTTTACTGGAGCCACATTGCATAGAGTTATTCCACTCCCCTTGTTATCCCTTCAAAACAACCAAAGGCTCCTTCCAATTGTTGCTATTCATATGTAAATGAGACTACTTAAGCCGAATCGAAACCTTAATGAAAATTTGATTGAATACATGTTCTGTTGAGGAGGATCATCATTAATTAGGATATTCTATGGGTGCTCGCCTAAGGCTGCGTATGATGGTGTGTGGGACATTCGTAGACAATGATACTCGAGTTCGAGAATCCAAATATCGAATGCACAGGACCGAGTAGAAGCTGTTTTCCACATATTTATGATAGCTGTCGAATTTATTTTTCATCCTAAAATAGGCC
This sequence comes from Agrenia bidenticulata, assembly GCA_034694785.1. Classification (NCBI taxonomy): domain Eukaryota; kingdom Metazoa; phylum Arthropoda; class Collembola; order Entomobryomorpha; family Isotomidae; genus Agrenia; species Agrenia bidenticulata. Next base: position 52,734 of record JAQFYM010000404.1, read on the forward strand.
TTGAATTTTTTTTACTTGAATTAATTCATACAATATTTAGCACACATTTTCTAGGCAACCGTTGAAGTGAAAATCATAGGCCAATAATAAGTATTAAATCTAATTTGTAGAGTAATAGTTAATGATAAGTGATCTTTCAGGTTTATTTCTGCCTACTACGACATAGAAGATGAGTTAGAGGGAATCATCTGCAATCTCTCAAGATATCAAACGAGGCTCATTATAGATTTCCATATCTGTCACAATGGGGCATAAAAAGTATGAGGTTAATAATAGGCAGAGCTACTGCCCGATGCTCCTTGAGCTACTCACTTGGCTTTTGTTATTGTCATTTGATTACTTATTGCTGCTCCATGTCCTGCTTCTTCTTTTCATGGGACAAAAGGGTGATCTCCAGTTTGTATTATTCAACAGATCTGACAGTCATCTAAATCACTAGTGAAATCGACCCACCACTATTGTACCTTTGATTGAAACCCCAGCTGGATGCCGTAAATATTGCTACTTAACAATTAGAATGGAGTTTCTCTTTTGAAACCAGGGTAAACAATGCCGAGGCTTTGAAGAGAGATTTTTTCTTGGACAAATCAAGTGCAGATTTTATATTTACTATTAATCTTCAGAGCAGATTAATAATTTCAAATGTTCCATAGATTATGGATTGGTTAAATTCTAGAAATTTATGCGCCTCTAATGAACCATTAGTTGCAAGCAATTACCAGTCTTGGGGATAATTAAAATCAAATTAGGAATGACCTTATTAAGATCTAGTCTAGAAATCCAACCCTACTTTACCTACTGCATGTGAATGCAAAATTTTACTCCTATTAAATTCAGAATTGGAGTACAATTTATACGTTTACTATTGCTTAAATTAAATCCGAAATTTATGATACCTGCGAAGTTATGATATTTAAGCAACGAGCAAGTATACATTTAAAATATATTCATCCTCATCTGCATATCAAGACTCCCAGTCCAACCGTCCAACAAAAAGGTTGAGATAGTGAGAGCCTAAAAAGAGCAGAGACGAGATGATCTATTTACCTGTCAGTTGGTGTCATCTTCAATTTAAATCTCAGTATGCATGCTACCTCTTCATTTTATTCTTTTCCTATCTCAAGAATCTCAATCATTTTAATAACATCACACGCACAACCACCAACAGCATTTGGGGGTCTGAATGCACGGATAGTCTGTTTTCAAAATCCAAATACTCACCCGGATACAAAGCAGTAGACACAGCTCTACAGAATGGGGCAAACATTTAATTAAAATTCGAAAATCAGTATTTGAAAAAATCCAGCCCCCTGCGGACATGGAATCTCCTGGCTCACAGTTTTCAAATTCGCATAGAATCCCCGACGAACACAAAATATCCAACTGGTCTACTTGCATACATATTTGGATAAATGTGCCACTTGAGCATTTTGTTAAACTCGTTATGAAGGGGTTTTATAGGTAGCTCACCAGTTTTGCATCACGAACGATAATAATAATAAGATGGACTCTTGGGGCAAACTGTGTTATGCTCGTATTCCATTACTCCTTGCTGGAGGGTGGATGTTGATAGGGCTACCGACAGATAGAAAATTGTGTCAGATTTATCAGTGTCAAACTGACGACACGGGAGACCATCTCTTTGGGTTCTTTTTTTTATCCAATCCAGCAGAGCCATATACCATTCGACCTTAGGAGAAGAGAATGCAATACATAACCCTCACCTCATCATAAGAAAAGTGTACTGTTTTTTCCCCTACCCTCGTATAGAGCAGAGAAAGAAAAAGCACCAGCCACAACCACAAGACCTCATCTCCACTTACATCTTATACTCACCGAGGCATTTGTTAGAGACGTGAGAGCTCCTTTAAAAAAGACACCGACACGACCGACATCGGCCAAGAAGAATCGAGACCTTAGACGGCGACAATGTAGCCAGAATCTAGAATCTAGAACGTGTGTATGTTGTGCAAGGTAGCCCAGGAATGACAATTCTTTGCTGAATTTGGTTAGTAGATATACGAATTTGGTTAGTAGTATGTCAACCTCTCTGTCTCTCCTTCTCATCACTTTGGGGGGACACTAGCGGGTTTTTTTTTGCAAAAAAATATCCTGTTTGTATTCTGGGTTGAAAGGTTGAGAAGTTCATGTCTTTTGTGGGGATATAACTTTTTTTTATGTACACATAGCTTGTCTTGTACAAGCTGTACGTATTAGTAAGTAGAAACCACTTTATGTGGATGTTCGCGTGTCCTTCCGTCCTTCTATCCAGACGATGACTTTCGATCAAGTGAAATTTATCTCCATTTAAGATCTGCTAGCTGAGGCCAAGTAAGAAGATGAGCACAATCGGGTAGGCTCAGGTTCTTTTAAAGTTGTATTTTATTAATAACAACAAAGCCATTCATCTACTTATCTAATACAGTTAAATATACATAAGGTTAAATTAAGAAACGGCAGGCGACAGACGTAATTAGTATTTGATTTAAATTGCATGTAATCGGCCGAACTGAATTCAACAGTTTAAAATTGAAGTGACCAGCACCTGGTTTATTATCTGTGCTACTTTGTTTAGAAACGTTTAGAACTGTTTATTTCATCCCTATCTCCAAGTCTTGAAGAATGCTCGATGGTGAGGAAAAAAATTTGTGCAGATTTCATTACATAGTTTCATCCTCTGATCTTGTCAGGTTATCAGTCCCTCAAGGAGAATCAGGACTCAAGAGTTGGTCCTGGCAAAAGAGAAATGTTTGCATGAAGCTCTTTTGAAAGCCAAGGGCTCCTTTTGGTATGTGATGATGATGATGATGGCTGAGCCACACCCCTTTCTCTGTATCCGATTCATGTGTCGTCTTATATGAAGGAGACAGAGAGACTGGATTAGGGATTCTTGGCAGGATTTGCAATCCGTCAACCCGAGTGTATACCTAGTTTCTGTATGTGACAAGGGGCAATCTTGACTTTATTCGCTTCAATTGACCTACTTGTTTTTCATGTGGTCATGAACAAAGGTTCTCAGGGTTGGATGTTGCAGTTTATTCTTATCTAACCTAGCCATTATGTAACCCACTGTATTTTTAATGGTTGGTATCTTGGTATTTTGGCATTTCGGTTTTGGTTGATAGGAAGTTGTCCATGTAGTTACTTAAAGCAGTATCGGGATAGAGTTAGATTTATCCTTACTATTGGTAGTTAGAGAAAGGGAGTACCAGAACCTTAAATGAAGATTTTCAGACATCATTAATCTTTTTATAAAAGGGCGAAGTCCCTCACTGCCTGATGGCGACGATAAAGTCCAAACGTATTTAAATATTGAGTCGATGAATGAAAAGACTTTCAAACAGAAGGGAGGATATCTTCGAGTCTCGTAAAGTATGTGATCATGCATTCATATTTCATTTTGAGTCAAGAATGTCTTTAGGATATTATATTAGTAATTACTACAGATAGTCATATGGCTATATAGGCTATACCTTTGATCTTCAAGAAAATAACAAGGGAATATAAATATATGGGTTGTTTTTAAAGTAGAATGAAATCAGTATGAGATATTGGAGATTTGTACGTGTAGATCCGTATGGGTTGGATTATTTGATGGAGAAACGAGAGGAGACCCCCCTTGGATGAACAAGCCTTGAAACAGACGGAGTTCATAATATGGCTAAGGAGAAAGGAAGATCAACTCAAGTAATTGATTAATGTTTTTGACATGCCGACAGAGGAGGGATCATCATACAAAACGAATATGCGAAGGGGGTATTGAATTTGTGTTTTAAAAGTTAGTGAGTAGGAATTTTTTGAATTTTTGAATGCCATATACTAGCCAATTTTGGTACGTAATCTCGCCTCTCCAGTCCAGAAATTCCAGAGTCTCCAGGCCCTCATAAAGTAAAACAAGAACTGCAAGGTAATTATTGAAAATTATTTCAGAAACATGCTTCGAAATGAACAGAAAATACTGAATTTAAAGAATGTATTTTTATTTCGACCATTTCGATTTTGACTATAAGCCCAAACATTCGGACTACTTCAGTTAACAAATGAGCTAAGATAATAAATCCCAAAGTTTTCCCATGACAAACCATTAATTGGTCTAATTTCAAAATTCTCTGACATGCTCAAGACTGAAAAGTCAAGTCTCAAGATTATCTACTCCCTCCTGAAGGCCACCTCATTGTCAAAAGTCAGAGCTGGTAATCAAAGGTATTTAGGTTTCATAGAAACGAATGTTACATGACAAAAGGTATCCTCCAGCCCATCACACATAGACATAAGGTTTGTCATTATTTTTGCTCAAGGCTTAGGAAGACCGTGAGAAGATTGAGAAAATAGACACGAGGTCTTTTAATACCTGTGACCATTATTTCGTGGCTTTGATGTAAGACAATCTTCCCTCCTACGAATCGCACCACTCTTGAGGGCCCTCCTCATTATATTTTGTTATGATCTGTGTAGACTGCACACAAGTTTAGTGGAACACGACTTTTTAAATTGGATTGGCTACGAGGAGGACAAAGTGTAACATGACAGTGGGGAAAGATTGATTGGTTCGGTAAGTCGAGCTAACGAGGTGTGTTTCAACTGGAATTGACACCTGTTAATGGATCCCAAACCCTGTGATAAGAAGCTATGGGGCAGAGTCAGTGAGAGTGGGCTGAGATCCCCCATCGTGCCTGGTGTCAAAACTATCCACTCTCTAATTATCTTACTACACCTTTCCATCTTCTTCTTTTCTAGAATACTTGTACATACTTTCATAGGGAGTGTAAGCCGTGTTTAGTGTCATAAAGTTCTTGGCTTTCCATTTCTAGGTTATCCAATTAGGAGGATTTTTTTTGTACAAACTGTTGCTTTGAAATAGATCTACAGACTATACGGTGAATATGTCTTTTAAAGTCTTTACTAAATTGACATGAGGAAGACGGAGACGATTGAAATGCCTTAAAGTGGACAGGGATTGTAGAGTAACCAATTATTATTTTAATCAATGATTCATCTCTTCTTGAGTACAGAAACGTGTAAGTGATCATCTTACAAGCTTTAATTGTCGTTTTAATGGTCATTGTCAATATGCTAGGGTTATGTAGCAATACCTTAAAATAAAATTTAGAAATATCTGATAAAGCAGACTCAGATCCAAATTGTTTAATTGGGGCATTCGGTTCTAAGGGGTTACTGTACGACTAAATTGTTTATTACAGGTAGGACGGTAGTATTGAAAAGAATTTTACATCTAGCCGAGTGACCTAGTTTAGCTTGCAGTCAAGTGAAACTGCAACCAATTGAATAACAGTGGATAGACATGTCTAGATTTTGTTAATCGATTTTGGCCTTCTAGTCCGTCTGATAGGCGACAGAATCTCAAAAATATTCTATTCGTTACATGAGGGAAAAAATACTGCAGATCACCCAATGGACAAAAATATTTTATCATGAAGAGACTGAATCTCGGAAAGAATGTAAAAAAAAATTCAAGAAACGTGTAACCTTCTTATGTATGTAATCACCTTCTTACGTAGGGATAAAATGATTCTTGGTTAATTGCCGATAAAGAGATTCCCACCACTAGTCTAGTAACAGAAGAGATCAGCTATATATAACGAACAAAATAGTGGAAACAATTCATAAAGTATTTTCAAATTTTGAATTTCCATCGTGCATAAAAACGGGAAATCCTCCTAATTAATAAATTACAATGCAAACAATTTCAATCAAGTAATAATTAAATTATTTTGCTAGGCATCTCCGGAAAATGTAGAACTATGAATTAAATGAAATCATAAAAAAAGCTTCATAACCCATTTTCCTAGTTACATTTCAATTCCCCTTAATTAAAATGAGCCCGACAGGTGTGGTATTAAATGTTGTAGAGAATGGGTTAAAAGCCCGGGGAGAATATAAAATGGAAATACCTGATCTACAGTAGGACAAAAGTACAGTTCACTGACTCAGGCTCATATTCCCCGAAAAGGTAGAAATTGTAGGAAACAATAGATTTTCTATTTTTATTGTTGTAGCTGGGAATTCATTTTATTTATACACCTGAAGGGAAATGAAGTACATTTGGGGCTTCTTCCTGTTCATTTCAATCTGCTTTTAGTTCAATTTCAATCCAAACACGTCCTCCTCACCCTTCTGACAGTCTCATTGGGACTCTCCCTTTGAGCTTCAAGTTCCTTTGATGTCTTAATTGAATTTCCCCTTTGCTCTATTAAAGATCCAACTCACTGATATTGAGCCACACTGCCACAGAATCCCTAACGTCCTAACAATAAACATAAATGAATTTCCAGTAGAACTAGATTCAAATCATTGCCCTATCCTCCATATCCTTAATCAGCCCTGGATGAGCCATGAGGGTTTCCTATATCTGGTTTTAAATCTTGCTGTTGAAAAATAATTAAAAACTTGTTGGAATTCGGTATACGAGTTAAGTCAACTAGAACATGATATACAATTAAGTCCGATGTTGTACATAGTTAAAGGAACTGTATACCAGCGTTAATGTAAACGAGACGGAAGAGGAGCATGAATTTTTAAAGATCGTCATAACCTGTATTCTTTAAATCATTTGACAATACTATAAAGAAGTCTCAATTTGGATAAGAACTGCTCTTACTAGTATCAGCTCCAACGACTCCATCTCCAACCGTTCGAAATACTCACACCGGTTTGGGGGGAATCCATGAAAGTTGGCTACGACTCTCGTCTCACATTAAAAATGAGCAGAAGTACTTATCCCGAATGATAAGTACACGAACCATTGGAAACCACCATGTACTCGACGAGTCTCTGCTATTTGAACGTAAATACAAACACTGTGCAACAACACATGCATCTTCATCCATTTAAAAGCCTCTTGAGTACTAAAAATATCCTTTGGCAAGTATTTTTAGCCAGACGTGTTCTCATGCAGAGAATCCCTCAGAGCTCCCCTCGTAGTAAATTCTGTCTATAAGTTTGAGAAACTAAATCTGAAGTAAATACTCTTTTAAAAAAGACAAGTTCCCTACCTCATTTCTTCACATCATCCCATTCCGACTCAAGGAGTTCAAATTAGAACGCTGGGAGCAATCTGCTGTCAGTCTCAAAATCATGGAGAAAAGTCTGGATATAATACAGTCGACAAAGGGCTTATCCCTCAAAGAAGCAATGGAATTGATTCCAAAGATCTGTTCCGTGTGTCAAGCCCCTTGCGACACGTTTTGCTCCGGGTGCAAAAAGGCCTACTACTGCCGAGTAGATCATCAGAAATCCCATCGCAAAGTGCATAAGGCCGACTGCTTCCCAGCCATTTTGAAACAAGACGAAGGTCTCGGGAGATGCTTTGTGGCCTCCAGGAATATTAGACAAGGTGAACTGATCTTTAAAGACAAGGCTTTGGTTTCCGGACCAAGTGGAGCGGAGTTGTTCTTCCATCCAATTTGTCTGGGTTGCTACAGGCAGGCTAAGTCTGGGTACAAATGTTCCAAATGTTCTTGGCCCTTGTGCTCCAAACAATGTGAAGATGTAAATAAACAATGAAATAGTTTTTAAAAAAAATAGCCACTCCTTTGCCAATTCTAGGGGGTCTTGCAAAAAATCACGTGCTTAAATTACATACCTTATCATTTCAGATGCAGCACCACGCAGATTATGAATGCCAAGTGTTCTCTGCTAACCAAGTGAAGCCTTACTTTACCAAGCCGTACCAATACGAGCTGATAAACGTGCTGAGATCCCTCCTCTTGGAAACTAAGGATCCGAAAAAATGGGATGAATTATCACAATTAGCTTCACATGCTGAGGCTCGTGCAAAAAATTTCGAGGCTATGCGATCGTCAAAAGAATCCATGGATTTCATCTATTCCGTCTGTAAGCTGGAAGATCAGTTTGATCCTTTTGTGATTGATCATATTGTTGGGGTATGGGGGATCAACTCTTTTGGAGCCAACCCACCAGCCGGGCCTAATCCTGGACGTGCTAGGTAGTGACATATGAGAATTATTTGTGAGATTTGAAATCTCATGGAAATTAAATTACCAAGAAGACTGAGTTAATTTCTTGAAAATTCTAAACACTCTGAGGCTTTTTCTTTTCTTGGCCTTTTCAGAATGGCAACGCTCATGTTTCCAAAGCTGTGTCTAGCAGCCCACAACTGCTTACCTAACACGAGGGGCATCCTCCATGAAGACATAAAGGCCTCGAGACCAACTTACTCAATGGAACTAATAGCCTCCTTGGTGATCAACGAGAATGACCAGATTCACACAACTTATGCAAATGTTAATGAAGGGACATTTGAAAGGAGATTAATTCTGAGGGATAATTACTTTTTTTCTTGTGAATGTAAACGATGCTCTGATCCTACGGAATTCGGGACATTTTTTTCCGCCTTTAAATGTACCAAATGTGACTCCGGGTACTTGATACCCATTGACCCACTTGATATGCAAACTGGCTGGCAGTGTGTGGGGAAAAATAAATGCAAAGCCCCCACGAGTGGAACCACCTACTCTGAGCTCAAGATAATTTTGAGTAAGATTAGACGAGAGCTAAATGCCGTAGCCAATGAGTCCTCATTAACGTCTATAAAGCAGTTGGAATTAATTTTAAAGAAACACCAGAAGAAAACGGTACATTGTAATCACTGGATTATGATCGAGACCGAGTTCCTCTTGGCTCAGCGGATTCTTGGCTGTATACCGAAATGTACGAGACCGGAAGAGGAGGACGTACTTTTGGATCGGGTGGCTGAGATTTGCGAACATTGCTTATTTGTGGCCAATCGGATCCAACCCGGACAAAATAGTTATCGAGGTAGTGGAACTATTTACTTCGATTCGGTTTTTATAAGGATCCATTTTATATTCTGTTTCTTAATTGTAGGGAAACTTCTATACTGCTTGACCCAAGCTCGACTCAAGAAGCTCGTCAAGGGGACTAAGGACAATGGAATCGAAACGATCCTTCAAAGTAAAGACGTCCTCGATGGGATAAAGACAACAGCGAGAGAGGCGATGGGAATCTTATCCCGAGATTTGGAAGGAACAGAGGATCAACGCTTATCTCAAATCTTAGCACAGGATCTAATACAAGTCCAGGCTATGGCAGAGATAGTGAATCGTTGAGAAAATATTATAATCGTTTTTAACACTCATAAATTTTAAGTAAATCATTGGAAATTGCAATGCAGAATAAATAAAAAAATATTTTCTAAGCATGTGATCCTTAGCTATACGAAATTCGCTTATGTTACTATGAGGAGCAAAGATCTTGCACTTTATTTGAGTAGCACAGGTAATAGTCATACCGCATCTTCTTGTTTGATCAAGTGCAGTGATTTCAATGATTTCTTCGTAAATTAACTCAAATCCTCCATTGGATCCCTGACCTTCATAAAACCTGAGTTTTAAAAAGGCTTGTGGTTTATCCTCCATATTTCCACCTCATAACAAAACTCTTTACACAGACTGGCTGCTTACGTTTATGCTTTTCATTTGCTGGATTGTTAGTTTGTTAGTCACGTAGTTTGAATAAGACTAAACATTTTTTATTGTACCTGCAAGATTTTTAACAAAAGCCATTTAATTTGGAGTCATTCCAACAGAGTATATAAATTGGGGAATCCTATCCTCAGCAATCAGTTCCAGGTCACAAGTAGATTACAAAGGGTGTAATAGTACTGACTAACAGACGGATTCAAAATGAAGGTTCTTTTCGTTCTCTTTGCCACCATGGTAGTTGCTTCTTCAGGTGTAAGTTAACAGCTCTAATATAATTTTAGATATTCAATTACAGATATGGCGTTTTTTAAGGTTGGCATTTAACTATTTATTTATTTTAAAAAACAGTTTGACCTGAAGTGGCTGTCATTCCCTATCGGCCCGGTGGCTACTACCACCACTACTAGAGCTCCAGTGGCTACTACCACCACTACTAGAGCTCCAGTGGCTACTACCACCACTACAAGGGCTCCAGTGGCTCCAGTGGTTACCGCCTCACCTGTACGAATTGGTCAACTGCCCGCAGGAACGATGGACGCTTTGAATAATATTTTCAACGCTTATCCAGCTTTAGCTGGCTTCCGAGATGTGATCATCAACCAGCAACCGGCTCCTATTCAATACTCGATGACAGGCAGCTTGTTCACACTCTCCCAACCACTTAAAGATATGGTTACCATTCTTCAAAACTACGACGCATCCCGACCTGCCGGTTCTCCCTTTGACTTCACTACCACTGTCAATGCTTTTACCATTACTGGTTGAGTTTGCATCATAGTGGCTCAATTGAATTTGTCCAACGGCTTATGGATTCGTTGACGTTGTAAATGAAGTGTAATGAGACTTGATAGAGCTAATAAATTGGTTATCGCTACATATAAGCAAAAGGTGACGATTTTAAATTGGCACACCCTCAAATCCAGCTGCATAGATGACTGACTATGAATTCAATTTGATGATGACGAAAAGAATTATTACGATTTGCACTATTTTAAGAAATTATTTTCATGCAAGTGAAGGGTATAAAAATCAGTTACCTACAACCTATAATCTATAAATTATATACTTTGCTCGACGATGAATTCCAGATTTATAGATATTAAAATACTTAGTTATGATTTAGTTTTAGATATATATGCAGTATATAAAATAAGTTAAGAGCAATATGCATCAATAAGCAAGCAGGAATACATAAAAATCAGTGATAATTGATCTTACTTAACCAGTAGGAGTTTTTGACTTTATAAATTGTTTTCAATACCAGGGTCAAGAAACGACCATCTACTGGAGAGCTCAGATTCGATTTTGAATTTTGAACGTTAAATAGATCGTGTTATAGAAGAGTCTAATATTTTGAGCAATTTGTTATTCATAGTTGAAGAACTTTCAATTAACACATCGACGATAAATTCTCTTTAAAATTAAGTCAGCTACACACAGCATCGGTTATTTAACTGTATTTTCATGACATGCTAATCAAGAGTATCGTACGGGTCACTTAACTTTAAAATTTAATGCATAGGGGTTGATGATCGCTGAATTCAAAAGCTTCATTCATTACAGACATACATTCATGGCTAAAATGTCCAATTTATTTAACCCTAGACATTGAACACTTCGGTCTAGTGTCCAGTTCAATACACACGGTTCGAAATTACGTCTTCTTCTCACAATAAGATCCTAAGCGACTCTGCGTAGATCATGGACGCTGACCCGATTTTGGAAGACCTTATGGGTCAGTTAGGTAAGTTAAAAAAAATTTATTAAGTGCTAGTTTTAATATCTATTTGTGTTTGTTGTAATTGTTGCTAAATCGATGCATATGTTTCTAACAATTTTGAAGGGGACTTCGGCCCTTATCAACTTAAACAGCATGTACTTCACATCATATCTGCATTCCTTGCCGGGGTGCACATGCTGTCTTTGACTTTTGTAGCCCCTACCCCTGATCATAGGTTAGTCGAATGTCGCAAGTCCGGAAGCTATAATTTGTGAGACTTGAGATGGTTAATTCTAATAAAATACATATTTTTAAATCGCAAAAACGGCAGGTGCTTTATTAATGAAGTCGACAGTAGTAGTTCCCCTATTTATGGACCATCCGATCCTTCAGTCTTATCTCGCTACATTCCCTTGGACAAGAATGGCGGTTTGGATTCTTGTTTGAGATTCTCTAACGGTACGACCAATACCACGACCACTTGCGAAGGAGAGTATGTCTTTGAGACCTCAAATTATGTTACCTCAAGGGTCATGGAAGTAAGTGCATGTACATGAAATCAGCATTTAAAATATGCATACATCTACGTAGGAATGCTATTAAACTTGTCTCAATACCATATTCAGTGGGGTTTAGTTTGTGGTGAAAGGTGGCGAAGAGCATTGCTGCAGTCTGTCTATATGTTTGGAGTTCTTAATGGGGCCGTGTTTTTAGGGTCCCTTGCAGACACGTAAGAACTAGCTACTTTAATTTAAAATGTAATTACTGTGGGTTTTTATTTATTTCCAAACTTTCAACCTCACAGATTCGGTCGTAAGCCAATATTCTACTTTTCGGGAATTCTTCAACTCATTTTCGGAATCGCTTCAGCCTTTATAGGAAACTATTACATCTACGCTGCTTCCCTATTCTTTTATGGAGCGTTTGGATCTGGAGGAAGTTATGTCACAGGGTTCGTCCTATGTAAGATTTAATTTAAAACACTCACACCATATCTTCCAAATAGAAAATTTAAACTCAGTCAATATTTAAAAGCAATGGAACTAGTTGGACCCACCAAGCGTACCATGTGTGGAACAGCCTTCAGTGTCTCTTTCGCTGTGGGTGTGATGGTCGTCGCATTTTGGGCCTTTTTGATACCTAATGTACAGATTTTACAAATCGTGTACGCCTTACACAGTCTGCTTCTCATCGGTCATTGGTGGTAAGACATAATCTCAAAGAAAATATTATATGATGTTGTCACCGTCTCCCTAATTGATTCTTTGTGCTCTCATCCCTTCTCCAGGCTTATTGACGAGTCCATCCGGTGGCTCTGGGGCCAAGGGAAGGTGAAAGAAGCTGTAGCGATTGCTAAAAAGGGAATAGAAGCCAACGGAAGGCATTTAATTAGTAACAACTATTATGAAGGGAGAGTGCAAGTGCCGTGTAATCGAGAGAGGAATGAAAACGAGTCCTACGGTGTGATGGACCTGTTCCGAACTCCTAATTTACGGTGTCGAACCCTCAATGTAGCTTATAATTGGTTCGCTAATAGCTTGGTCTACTATGGACTCTCATTTAATATCGGGACACTTCCTGGGAATCCGTTTTTCATTTTCTTTCTCAATGGGCTGGCGGAGCTTCCGGGCTACCTCATTGTTATCGGATTTGTGGACCGAACTGGAAGGAGGTCACTTTCCTCACTGCTACTTTTACTAGGTGGACTGGCATGTGTTGTCATCGCATTCATTCCCAGAGGTTAGTCCATGACCACTGAGAATCTTACTGGGGTAAAATCTCCAAAGCATTTCTAAGATAAGTGTTGACGAAACTGAAATAGGAGCGGCTGTAACGGCTATTGCGATGCTGGCAAAAATAGCTGTAGCCGGCTCATTTGCAATCATTTACAACTTTACGGCCGAGCTGTACCCGACTGTTGTGAGGAACTCGGCTGTTGGGATATGTGCTATGGCTGCCCGAACTAGTGGACTGCTTACACCCCAGATCATCTTACTGGTAATGAATTATGAGCCATTAAGGCTTGGAAATAAAAACAAAATCCCTACATTTTCAAATATTTAGGATTCAATCGGGACTCAACTTCCTACAGTAATATTTGGAGCTTCTGCAATCGTGGCAGCATTTTTTGCCCAGTTCCTCCCGGAGACTTTGGATAAAGAAATGCCGCAGACTTTAGAGGATGGGGAAAACTTTGGTCGGGGGGACACTGCCTTCCGAACATGTTCGAGATATCTAAGTCGACGAAAGAACAGAGAGGCTGCTCTCAGACTTCACTAGGGATTTTTTAAATCATTATTATTCGTTTTTAGTGGTATATTACATGCATTTATAAATCTCAGGCTTGTTTTTCGGCGCAGTGCGGTACAGAATCGGTAGGGGCTTAAATATTTTATGGCATTTGTGATTAAAACTGAAAGTTGGTATTGACTCGTGTGGAATCGTTGCACAGCGTATCCTTTCTAAACTTCTAGCTTACCATTGTATTTGTAGAGAGTGAATATTATTAGTGGAGGTGGGCTATTTTATTTCATTAAGTAATTAATGTAAAGATGCATGTGTGAGTGATGTGAACGTTGAGGCTCAAATGCTAAATGTGTGTGCAACGGTGGCTGCTGTCTGCTACTTTTGTCCAAGTTGATTGACAGGCCACTTAAGCTAATATTCATGTGAGCTCTGGATTACATCACCAATTCAAGGCTTGATTGACACAAAACTCCCTATTGACTTTGGAAAATTCTTATCTAATCCATTACATCGAGCTATCTCAGCTAAACCATCTCGGCCCTTGTGTGTGGTTTGAATATTTTAAGCTTCCAATATCCCCATCCAAATAACAGACTCGACCAGAAGGCGACTTTTCAATTTCAATTTATGCTAAGTCAACCCCTTTACCAAACCAAACCAAAAGTCTAACTAACCTTTTTAATTTAACAAAGTCAGCCTTGGACAACCGACAACCACTATCCCATGCCTAAACTGAACCAAAAGGCAGGACAACTTTTAATTCATTGCGTAGTAAAAAAAAACAGAATGAATCATAAGGTACGGTCACACAGTGTAAGTTGTAACGGTTAAATAGGATAAAAAAAACTCTTGGCAATTTTGATGATTAAATCTTAAATACTTTTTATAAATTGATTAGTAGTTTTTTTGGTAGGACTGTGAGACTGTGACCCTTCGCCAAGTAGGGAGTGGGTAGGGCTTTTGTGTCAGCCCAGCTTCCTCTATTTAGTTTCCATCCATTGAGTTATTGAGAATAATGAAGTGAAGCACTAAATGGGTATTTTATTGCGTTTTAATAGTGTGATGTGGGATTTCCTGCTGGGCTCTCTAAATAGTACCTGCGATATTTTAATAACTTTTCTGAATGAGCAGTCCCAAAAATAAACGGGGTGACACCCTCGATCCAAAATTCAACCCTTTCAGTATTCATCTGTCCTTTTTAGAGTAAACTGGAGTAATGAGTCTGAAATCAATGGACTGAACACATGCCGGAGCTAGCCATTATAACTACACACATAGTAGACAAGAGAGACGGTGGTTCATAATTCAAAATGGGATGTTCGCTCAGGCTCGTTAGGTTCATTGTCTTTTAAAATGTTAAAATATCATCTGGAGGCTGTGACAATATTAAAACCTTTTTACGCAGCATAAATGTAATTACGCACAGTGCCCTTTAGAGTTTTATAACCGTCCAGTGCATACTGCCTAGTAAGTGGTGACTGCTGCTAAGAGTGTGTAAATATGTTAGGATGGGATAGTTAGCTCTTTATTGGAAGAACGATTTGACGATTGAACTCAGACCTCGTGATTTCATCCAATTAGCAGGATGACAGTCTTTCAAAAGGTTTAAGCCTACAATATTCCCCATGTATCTTTTTCATGGCTTCTAGTTTTGTACAGTCAGCCTCCTCGTATCTAATAGTAGGCTAACAATAAGAGGTTGACAGTTGACTGACCGACTGGAAATTGGAAATGGCCTGTCGAAGGTGAAAGTGACAGGTTGAAAAATACTTGAGAGAAACTCCTCACATAGTTTTGCTAGTAATGACACCCTTGAGACCTGAGACATTCGAAGGAGGACCCTCACCATCCACTTTCCCTTTCTATTTCCAGGGGCCGGGAGCGCTTGTTCTCATCTCCTTCAGGTCGTAATTCACAATGTCATCAGTAGCACCGACTGCTGCGACTACACATAAGAATCACATAACACACTCCCCGCTCCAAACACTCCAGTATAGACTTATCTCAATGATAGGAACATACGCGTAAAAAACACTGGGAGCAAACACCAGATCCAAAAAGCCATCAGATGGACATCGAGTCTAAATCAGAAGGGGCAGGGGCTGCTGTTCCAAAGGTACAAGACGAGAGATCAGGTCCTCCTTAGGAGGAAAGCCCGTGTTTTTTTTCAAAACGAAGTTAGGGCCCTGGAAATGATGGGATTGTCCACTATCCTCCAGGGACCTTATGGTTCTCTCAGGGCAGGGATGGACAAAAAAGCATAAATAAATTCATGCTTGCTTATATAATACATTCGGTTGGACGAGGGATAAAAAACCAAAAGCCAAACTCAGTTAGTGTCCAGGGAGCCGTGGATCTATCCATCTATCTCACAAATCCTTCACATTGACAACGTCTTGTCACCACCAACATATCCAGCCCGTCTTCCTTCCCGTCCCTTAACCTTATTCCTTCCCTTGGCTTGACTTTCTCTCAGGTATTTCAGAATTCCACAGCCTCCAGAGCTCCAGCCATGGCCAAATGTCAGGAAGGAATCTTGCCGTTCCTCAAAGCACGTGTGGGGTGTAGTGTTAGTCCTCTGCAATTCTATAATACCCGCATATACCCTCTTGTATCTATAAAAAGAGGTGGGACAGGCAAGTTGGGCTAAGCTATATAGTTTCTTACATTCAGTTCCGTCTCTTGTTATTTGTTTCTTTATATTATAGTCAAGCTTTGCCTAATCTAACTTTCAATTTCCCTGCTTTCCCCACCAGCATATATTTTTTGACTCGGCAAGGGAAAATCCACCTCTGGTCTTGGTTCTTGGTACTGGATCCTTATAGTGGAGTATATAATAAATAAATATATATCTATGGGTATTAACTAATTCTGGTGCGTGAGTATTGACGGTGGAAGCAGTGCGGGGTCTTATATATCCAAGTACATCATCCGAAATGCTTGCTACTGTTCGTTGGTGTATTATTCCGACCTTTCTTACATCTTCGTAGGGTTGGCTTGGCTCTTGGCTTTGGCCTCCTCCATAATTCAATCTAATCCGGGCAGATGAAAGATTAATCCTGGACAGACTTCTTTTCGTCTTACTTGCTTTTAGCTCTTGGTCCACGCTCCGTACGTGATGCTAGAAACTTGGGCTGGCCCTTGTTGCCTATCTTATGTCTTTCTTTTAGCTTTCTCTGTGTATCGTAGGATATTTTTCTGCTCCGAGTGTTCAACTGTTCAATGTCGATTCCTATAGTTCCGTCTTCCTCTTGCTTTCCTTGCAGTGTAGATATAAGGACTTATTAAGCCATCATTTCCCCACGGTCGGTTATCAAGTTGGGTAGTCTTCATTTGCTATGTTTGATGTGGGTGGTTTATTACATGTATTATATCTCAGTCTTGTCTATAGTAAGGAATCGGATTCAATGAGATTTTCTCCATTGGCCATGAAAAGCATTCTACCGGGTAGGAGTACGGGCTAATTGTATTAAGTATGAGTTGATAGATCCCTATTCCCTACAAGGCTTGTTTTTACATGCTCGAAAATAAAAAACTCTTTCGTATTATTTTCAAACATATTGCGGAACGTATATTTGAGTATAAAATAAAAAAAGATTTTGACTGCCATGCTTTGGAAAGCACACTTTGGCCTCATGTGAATTTATCTTTATCGAGATTAAAATTTCTTCCTTCCATAATCCTCGTTCTAGCTATCATGATAAGCCCTAATGACCCAGGAGGATGGGCTAATATGGAAAAGGGGTGAAATGTCATTAGAGGAATTTTATTATTATGATATGATCATGTAGTTCAAAAGCGTGAGTGCATAGTTAAGTAGCCGTCTCTTTGGGGGTGGAAGGCTCATAAAGTGATGGGATATGGAAACGTACGGGGGATGTGAAGCAATTTATGAATAATTTAACTCAGCGCTGTATGAGTGAAAGAGAGATAAAGTCAACGGAGTCAAGAGTCCTGAAGTGTCTAATATAAACATAAACATATTCCCTGATGAAACTTCAAACTCAAAAATGCATGGAATGACTAAGGTAATGCATTTCATTATCATATTTATCTTCAATAGAACACATGTGAGCATATCTCTCTCCTCTGTATCCCCAGGTTGTTCTTACTCAGATCCTTCGATTACTTTCTGTGCTACACATAGCAACAAGACTTTCTTTGAAACTTGGGAAATCTATGTGTGGGCGGGGTGGCTGCTCTGAGCTTCAATCAAAAGCATCACGATAGTATCGTTGCCAAGGAAGTCAATTTATTCCAATTTGTTAGTGTTTGATGACTGATTTGGGTTATTAGCAGATTATTAGTCTGACAACTTTCGCCTGATTGGGACAAAGCTTGACGAATTGCCTTGTGATTGACCCAGTATCGATTCTACTCTGATAATGTAAGAGGGGGTAATTCTTGAGGCTTGCCTTCATATCAAATTTTTGAGATATCGTATTAATAATAGTAATTTCTTGTGTTATCTTTGAAGAACGTTTGCATCCGATTCCATTGGTGGATATTTTTGACCTCTGAGGTCATCCGTTAATAATCTTAGCATCGCCATCGTGATGGGACTTGGAGAAGGAAGAGGACGAGGGAACCCTATTGGCATCTTATGGCTGATTCTGTTCCCTTTCAGCTTCATACCAGTTGCTTTCTGTGCGGGCCTTTACCTCCCGTTCCATTGGATTGCGGGTTGTCCCTGCTGCAAATGCCTCGATGTAAGTGCCCCCACCCTCTAAAAGCTACAAATGAACTGTGATATTTGTAATGATATCTAATGTGTAATTAACTTTTTGCAGCCAATTTTCGACATTCTTCACACTGGCCTGGACCTTCCGCATACATGCATCAAGAAATTTTGTGAAGCGTGCTGCTAATTATGTAATGTCTCATTTTTCACACGATTTTCCGCTGCTAACGTCATCAAATACTGAAACAATGATATAACAATATAATTATAAATAAATAGTCGATTTCCTGTCACATTTAACAATTTAAACACCACTATTTTACTTACTGAATATTTAAAATTCCAAGGTATCCATAGATACATGTTAAACCGACTTGCAATGCGAGTACTTTCGATGATAAACCCCAAATGAGGTGCCATTAGTCTTAAAAAATCAAGTAAATAATACTGATCA
>JAQFYM010000405.1:0-71215 GCA_034694785.1 Agrenia bidenticulata
ACTAATTTTCAACATTGCAAGCATCAAGAGCATAAACATAGCTACGAAATCATCCACAATTAAAACTAACTTTTACTGGTGGATTTTGAGTAATCTTTAAAGAAAAGTGAAATTAATTTTTGAATCTCGGTTTTTCTATGTACTTAAATACTAAGATATTGATTCATAGAACTCAAGTGTGAGATATTAGTGCCCGGGGGAGGGGTTTATTTAGCATACGCCACGAGGACTTGACTTTTGAATAATTACCCGTCCGTTCTCCCCTCTCTCTCACCTTCCCTGCTTTTTAGATTACGGCTCAAGCTATTTGGCTTAATACGCTAATAAGAATATTTAGTTTATTTTAGTAGTAGTCACTGTCCATTAATATTCTAAAGCGGCCTAAAAAACTGAGAATGCTTGGAGGTGAGTGGTGAGGAATTGTGATTACAACAACGGAGAAAATGGTAAATTTTGAAAGGGTCGCTATTGACGTTTATGATTGATGCAAATGTGATGAGAGTTAGTTTGAAAATGGATTAGGCCATGGAGAGGAGAGGATTGTTAGTGTAATCCAGCATGGCCTGCACTATCAAACCTTAACTAATCCCAATCAAAGTTTCACAACCAAAATAACTTGTAAGGGAGACACAGTTCTCTTTATTCACAATTTCTATTCATTTAATTTATAAATTATTAAACATATAAATCTTAACATTACATTTATAATTTCAATCAATGTTAAATGAGAAAGTGATAAACTGAGGTAGCTTTAATTTAAGATGTAGTTGAATAAAATGTGTCCAAGAATTTTAAAGATATACGGATTGAAAAGCGTAGGGCTGTACGTGCCTCACCCTGTGCCCTCCTCTATAATTTCAAATGAGCTCATTGTTTAAAAAAGTGTTGTAGAAAGAGGTAGCGACGAGCTAGGATGTGGGAAGACCACGGGGATCATCTTCACCCTTCTTCCCAATCGATTGAACTTCTGAGGATGTTAAGGTGACCCTTATGGGTGGGACTAAGGGAAGTCCAGGGTCCTTTTGGCTATAGGGAAGAATGGGATGGAAGCCGCGTTGAATGAGTCGAGGAGCTTTGAACTTTCCCTCCTCCCCCTCTTTCGTCAAGATCCGATTCTTGTCTTCATTCTCCGTCACATTCCCTGCCCTGGAGGTCCGTCCTCGACTCCCAAGTCGGCTGAAGAAGGAGGAGAACTGGGACGGAGCTCCACTCAATCTCTGGGACTGAGGAGACTGCAATGACTGCATCTTATTCCCATGAGCTGGCTGGGACCTTTGAGCTAAGGATGAGAATGGAACGTATTGAGTCTCAGTCTGCTTTTGGATCGGTCCAAAGCTCTGTTGTGGATGTGGCAGTGGGGCCACTTGTCCTGGTTCTTGTTGTGGGGGGCTAGAGTTCAACGGCTCTTTTACCTCACCCAATTCAATGCGGATTTGTGTGGGCTGTCTGTTGACCGCAATTTCAGCTCTTGGTGGGCCTCCAAATAGGTGAGGTGCAGAAGGTGGAGCTCGTTGACCATTCTCACTCTCTGCTCGTGGAATAGAGTGAAATCTTTGGGATTCTTGGAGGTTATACCGAACTGGCTCTTCACCTCTCCCTCCTTCCTCACTTTGTTGGAACTCAGGTCTGGAGGGTTCACGGAGGTCAGGTCTTAGGTTCTCCTGAGGTAGCTGCTCTTGATGGAATTCAGAGCGTGGGGGTCCACGAAGGTCAGGTCTTGGTTGCTGTGGAGGTCTGAGCACCTCATGAAACTCAGAGCTTGGGGGTTGACGGAGGTGAGGTCTTATCTGCTCTTGATGAAACTCAGATCTGGGAGCTTCCCGAAGGTCAGGCCTTGGATGCTGTTGAGCTCGCAACTCATGGTGAAACTCATGAGTTGCTCTTATTCCTTCCTGCATTTTCGATGGTCCATGAATTTCGGATCCAAAAGGGTCTTGAAATCTGTGGGACTGTTGCTGGTGATGAATTTCAGTTGCCCGTTGACCGTCCAATAGAGCCGGCCTTAGTTGATGTCTCACTGGCTCCAAAGACATATGCTCTGGAGGGTTAAAAAGTGTGTGATGTGGACGTGGTTGTTGAGGTATCATTCCATTCCCTTGGTGGGGCAGATTTTGGTGTGAGAGTTGAGGGAGTTGTACATGAGCTTGTTGGACCTCTTGAGAGATCTGATGAAATCGAAGTGGCTCCTGAGGGGCCTGAGGGGGTCTTCTCTCCGCCTCCTCCATCCCATTTATTCGGATTCGGATGAATTGATTGTCAGCATTTTGAGGGTTTAGTTGATGTTGGGGAACTCGGATGGAGTGACCTTCCTCATTTCTTGTTGGATTTGAGCTGACCAACGGAGACCGTCCACCCTCTTCTACAATCCATGTGGGAAATCTGGTGTCTAGATTGGACTGCTGAGCATTCTCTACCGCTCTTGTTCCTGGAATAGTCTTTTCCAAGTGCTGATCCAACGGCCGATTTTGGTGGTGTTCAAGAGCTAGGTTGAGTTCCGGTCGAAATGGACGCTGGTCTTGTGGGCCACTTTCAAATGGCCTACTGGAGTGCTGTTGAAACTGAGCAAGTTGTTTCTGGTCAATCTGTATGTTATGTTCATTTTGATTAGGCCTGTTCCGTTGGACTTGATGGTTAGGATCCCGTTCAAGAGGTCTAGAGGTTTCCATCTGCTCTATTGGCCTCATCGGGAATTGTTGAAAGGTTAGAGGGACTCCGTTGGGTCTCATCTCCGAAGATGTGTCTCCACTGTTGTGTTGTATTTGAATTTTGATGGGGGAAGAGACGGGTGCACCACCGGCTTTCCCTACAGACCCTTGATGCTGAAATGCGTGCATAGCTGGTCTCCTCCTCTCTTCAGATACTTGATGAATAAATTGAGGCCTTTCTTCTTGCTCAAATTTATTATCCTCCCCGGAATTACCTTGAGTCCTCAGCACTTGAGCCTCAGATTTCACAGAATTAGACGTGAAGTTGAAATTATTGGGTACGGAAAATCGTTTAGAGGATCCAGAGGTTTCCATTCTTTTATTTGACGTATCCAATGAATTCTTTGGGCTAGAATGGATGCTGCTAGCATGTCCCATTCCAGTCCATTCAGACTCTCCAGTCATTTGAATCGAATTACTCGTCCCCTCACTCATTTGCACAGGAATGGACTCCACTCTGTTGGAGTTGGCGAGGTTGAGAGGCGGTGAGGGTGGAACATTGTGGGGGATTGGATTTGGGCTAGGACGGGTCTCGGTGGACTCGGGCCGTTCTGATGGACTTCCAACTGAGCCCCCAAGGCTTAGACCATGAAATCGGTTGCTTGTAGCGGGTCGAGAACCCTTCCCACGGACTGAGTTCAAATTCTCAATCCGAATTCTTCCACCATTTCTTTCTTTTACATTTTGGACTGTGAGTTTAGGCTCTGGGGCTAGAGAGTGGACCCTCGGGGGCTGTGAGAAGGGAGGTCGGAGAGAGGTAACGCGCTGAGGTAGAGGGGTCACTTCTGAAGACAATCCCTGGTCGTTGACCTGGGACGGCGGTCTTCGTGTTGATATTACCGTTTGAACAAGTGGAGCTGTTGTGGGGACGAGCTTCGCCTCTGACCTCCTGTATGGTGGGAATCGGTAAGGGGACTCTTCAGGCGGTGACCTCTCATATTCTGGCCCAACACTGTCAGCCTCAATGCCGGCTTCTCCATTGGCCGAGGGTAAGAAGGCTGAAGGTTCCGTGGGCCCTCGTGTTGATAGAGACTCTGGCATCTTCGTCCTCACTCGCATCCGCTTCTGAGGAACGGATGGATGTGAATTGGAAATGGGGGGCTGTGCTTGGTAATTATGAGTAGCTTGTTGCCCCCTCTGGTTATAGAATGTACCTGCGAGACGAGACTCTTGTGAAATGGGCTGCACAGCGCTCCACTCGTTCGTACTGAGGCCGTGCCATCCCGAGTCAGACTCACTTTTCATCTCGTCAAAGTCGACAAAGGAGTTGAGGGAGGGATTCTCACTCTGTTCATAACTGCCGACATTGTTGCCGACGTTGTTGCCGACATTGTTGCCGACGTTGTTGCCGACATTGTTGTAATGGGAATTGTTCTTGTTGGGATAGGTTGTGCGCTTATTTCCATTGTTTGACTGTTGTTGACTCTGAAGGGCCTTTCTACCCTCCGAGTTGAGGATGAGGTCGTAATCCTTTCCTTCTGGGTAAGAGCCGCTCACGGCCAGAATTTCCGCTTCTCCCTCTGACGAGTCTTTCCCATCAACTTTGGAACTCTCTACTTTCCTCGGGCTTGGGAAATGGTGTGGAATCTTGTGAACTTTCTTCCCACCGACTTTTTTGTCATTTATATTGTCCTTGTGTGGTTGAGTTGGTAGTGGAGTTTGATTATATTGTGGGGCTGATTGAGCAATGCCCCCCTCCTCCGTTTTTGGACTATTCCTCCTTCCAGAGAAGATGAATTGGGTTGGAACTGAGAAACGACTCCCTGCACTGGCAACCTTATTCTTTTCACCAGACTCTTTCTTATCCACCTCTTCCCGAGACTCGTCCTCCTCATCTTTGTGACTAGACTGACGAATCCTGGAATAAGTTGAGGTCATTTTTATTTGTGACCCTCTGAGATTTACAATCTCCTTTCCATCTTGCCCTTTTGGGGACAGAGTTTTATCTGCCACGGGTTGTTGATAAGGACGAGACTCTGTCCTTGTCCCTCCGGGGTTGGAAGGGAACCGGATTTTACTTTGTATTCTTATTGGGGTTGGAGTTGAAGTTTGTGGGACTGTGGGACGGTCCTCGTCACCACCGATCTTCGAGTCAGTGGAAGGTTTTTGAAATTGAATGCCGTGTCTAGAATAAAGAGGCTGGATCAAGGGGCGCACTTTCTTCTTATTCCCGTAACTTAAAACGCGACCACTCCCTCCTTTCGTCTCTTCTGACCCTGACTCCAAAGACGGTAGAACTTGAGGAGGAGGCGCCTCTGGAGTTACAAGCCCAACTTCCTGGGGATAATAACTCTCCTCATCAGTTGGATGAACTGTGGGCTCTTGTTTTGGAGCTGCGGTGGTGGTCGTCGTCCCTTGGCGTCGATCCACTAATTTCTTTCTCACCACAACCTTTCTTCGTGGGACTTGAGGTTGAGGTGGAAAGTCCGTAGGAGGGATCTCTATCTCTGGGATTGACACTTCTGGGCTGTGGGACACTTCTGGGCTGTGGAACACTTGAGACTCAATCTCTTCAGAGGATGTGTCGTAAGCTTTGAGTTCATCTTGAGGAGGAGAATAGTCGTTGGCCGTTATGGTGGTGTAGCCGCCACTTGAGGGAGCTTTGTAGTCCATCACTACATCTGGATAAGGAAGTCGAACGGGTGTATTGGAGGAGTAAGCACCGGTGGGATATCCTTCCGATTTCTTAGACTCCTCTGGGCTGGAACTGGATGCCATTGGTCGTCGAAGAAGGTTAGAAACTTTAAATCTCTTTAAGGGTCCTTGTCGCTGTATTTCTGTTATCATCGGAGGGGCTTCTACTTCTCCTTCCCCCAAATCCACACGCTCCGATAATTTCGAATTTTCAGTATTCTCTGGTGTTTCAATATTACTGGCCTTTGGGGGGACAGTGGAGCCAAGGGGATTTGCTCGGTATGGAATCATAAGCTTTTTCATGGGTGATGTTCTCCTAATATTGTCCAGAGGTCTGGAAACGCTTTGTTTGGGACTCAAAGTTGTTGGCTCAGAACTGGCTCCAGCGTTGGCCCCAGATTCTACCGATTTCCCCGACACTTGAGAACTACTCCCAGAATTTCTCTCCTCTTTACCTTTAGGAACTTGATGTTGGGAATTAGGAGTTAAATCTCCTTCAATTGGTAGAGGAATTTTGTAAGGGATTTTAAGCTTTTTCATAGGGGAAACTCGGTTGGCCTTTGTCCGTATGAGCTGAGAGGAAGGAGGTTGAGGTTGGGACTCAGCCACAGGGTTCAAAGTAGGAGACGCTGATGTACTTGACATTTCTTCCCTTTCTCCAGTCTCTCCGCCTGCTGGAGGATTCCCAGGCCTGGCTCTTCTGGAGAATGATCCCTTGAGTCTCCTGAGGGAGGAGGCCTTGTAGCCGTCTGTCTCGACAGGTACTTGAACCTTTTGGGCAATAGTTGGGCCAGTCTGCTCTTTGTATTCCTCTTCTGTCTGTGGTTCTACTTGGGTGGGGGTTCTGTCCTCAGAGTAAGCCGTTGCTGGAGGATTGCCAGGTCGAGGTCGTCCTCCAGGGATTTTCATTCTCCTGCGGGGATGTGAGGGATTCTCTGGGCTGGAGATGGCAGTAAAGGTGGGACGGGATTCAGAGGTATCGAGGTCATCGAATTTCATTTCATCAGCTTGTTCGCTGGAATCGATAGACTCGGGGTCAACTAGGGCAGAAGTTTCTTCCTCCTCTGTGATTTCAAAGTCCTCCATTTCCTCGCTGAGTTCAGAATCCTCCTTTCGAATTATGCTCACCTATACCAACACATGAAAATAATAAAATAACGAACTGAGTTGACAATTGAGACGTGTGGATAAAAAAACATTGGGGATAATTGAGACGTGCGGATTAAAAACTATTTGGGGACAAGTGAGACTTGCAGGAAATAACCAAGTTGGGGTTTAGTGAGACGTGGGGATAAAAAAAAGTTTGGGGACAAGTGAGACGTGGAGAAATAAAAAGTTTGGGGACATGTGAGACGTACAGAAATAAAAAGTTTGGGGCCAAGTGTGACGTGTGGATAAAAAAAGTTTGGGGACAAGTGAGACGTGTGGATAAAAAAGTAAGTTGATGATGATAAAAGGTGAGGTTGATAAGTGATAACTAGAGAACATACCGTCACACCACAACAGCGAACCATTTCATCCTCTTCACAATCCTCTAGTTCCCCTAACTCTTTAAAATCCAAGTCACTAATTCCGTAAATCCTTGGGCAGTGGTGCCTGGATATGCAAGGACAGTCCCCCTCCTTATTTCCACGTCCCTCTGACTGGAATGGGTCATCCTCCAGCCCCTCACTTTGACCCAAGGTATGAGTCACTAGCAAAGTCACCAGGAATGGCAACAACCACCGCTCCATAACCACAATTCAAAAGTCACCTAGTTCACCAATTAGTTCCTCCAATGATTTGTTTTAATATTAAAATATCCGTGGCCTTTAGCTTCTTTAGTCCTCAATCGTTGAAGATGAAGTCAGTGGATTTTTCTTGATCCTCTTGTTCCCGTGGCTTCCTCTCGACTAATTAATTGCGTCAAGAGGTTGGTCTGTGGAGGTGGTCAAGTGAGAAGATAACGGGAATTGGGATCTATATTGGAAAATGAGGCCACCGAACTCTCACCAATTGTCCAGTTGAGCCCTCAAGTCCCTCACCTCTAAAATCCAACATCGTTATAAATAAAATAATACCCGTTTATAAGATTGTGCAGATGATTGAATAGGAGGTAAGAGGAAGGGTTGGTTCGGGATAGAAGAATGAGTCGGAAGGTGCCAAGTCCCGTTCTCCCTTTCAGTTCCGGCTCCTTTTTATATTTAGATATTCCTTTCCAATTATATAAACCAATTTACATTCCTTAGCAAAAGTTGACACGGTCCCATTGCAAGGATGAGGGCCCTTCCTTTTCAATACCTCCACTCCCTATACACACAATCAATGTACAATAAACTAAAGTAGACCAATGGCTTTGTCCTATTCAAATCTCTTCTACTTACCTTTACAACTTGATTCATATAATCCGTTGAGTTTTAAGAAAAACCTGGGGGTTGAGGCGAGACTTGAGTTAACAGGGTCAGGAGAACGGTCCTTCATTTATTGTAATACCATCACAGGATTTGAGGTGTAAACAAAACGATGGTGAGATGATATGATTTGGCTGATGTGAGGAAAGTCTAGACCTCCTTCACCGGGTCAACTTGATCCCACAAGTCCAAATTCCAGGTGACCCAACTCTCCAACTCAAGACCTGTTGAGTTAGCTCTCTTTATTCCCACACTAAATTAGAATTGAAATTAACCCTTTGACATGGGACATAGGAGGTACAACTTACTAACTTTTAGGAGGTAGATGGAAATATTTATATTTAACAGGCATGTATAAATATTGCATCTTACTAAAAACATTATTTATATTTTATATACATAGATTGCATGCAATATTTGCATTTTTAAGCAAGCCCTAGCTACTTTTCATACATTTCATAATACAAAGTACTTTTCTCTTTCATAATTCAATTTTAAATCTATTTTTACGAGACGTCCACATTTGTAGAAAATATTGAGGAACACATGACAAGCAACGTTTAAATTCTACATTTACAGAGTACGACTTCAATTTTTTTTAATGTTTGTAATTTCAAAGGTGAGAAGGTGATTAAGTTTTTAAATAGAAGGAATTTAAAGGATCCTTCAGATGGCAAAGGAAATAAAAATTGATTAAGGAATAAATTAGGAAAGCCCTATTTTCAATCATCAATAATGTTGTAAAGATGGAATGGGGTAGGACTTGAGGAGTCCGTCAACTACAACAGTACCTACAAAATGAAATGAATGAATAGAAATGAAGAATCGTTCGAGAGTCTAAAAGCTGAAACGACTTAAAGGGGCTTGTGAAGGTGACCTTGTCAGTCCTTGTCCAGCGTGGAATGTTTTCTTTGGAATGTGGATAAGGGGACAAGATTAGGTGATAATAAATCTGAATCCCAATCTTGTCACAATCTCCTCTCACCCGCCCAACTTCCAACTCTCCACAACTCTTCCCAATTCCAACTCACTTGGCCTCACTCCCCTATTCAACAAAATGAGGGCCTCAGTGGGGGCAGCCATTACCAAAGGGCTTCTTTTAGCTTTTATAGTGACCCATGCCCTCGCCTTCAAACCATCGGACGAGGTGAGTCACAACCCCTTCAAGGGAGAGGACTTGTCATCTCACATCTCAGCCCAGCTATCCCGTTTTCCACAAGGTCAGTTCATCTCTTAAATGATATGTCCACCAACTAAGGGTCCCTTAGAACGCCCTTAATCACTCACGCTTCCTTGAACATTTCAGAGGAGAGCATCCGAGCAATGATTCGAAACAAGTTGAGGCAATACAAGGCAGAGGTGATGGAGGCTCTTGACCTTCCTTCAAATGACCCGCACCAGACACTCTTGGACCAAGACTCTCTTTCAAGAGTCAAGAGGGCCACGATTACAGCTGACAATTCTAAGCTTCTTGGACGCCGACGAAGGAAAATCCCTTCAAGGCTTAATGGTACTTGCAGCTTTTTAATATTAAATGACATCTCTGCTACTTCACTCATCATGCCACTCATGGCTAATTAATTGCATCTTTGTAAAACAGACGAGGGGAGTTATGTAATTCGAAGGGTCTTCCGCGCCTCTCCTCAGTTCTTTGACCACGTTCAAACAGTGGACATCAACGCCCTAGTCATCCGCAACGAGACTTATATCTTCACTCTCGAACCCAAATCTTCGGGAACAACTCAGTTGGGAGTGTACATTGTTGGATCGGTTTGTTCATCTTCAACCATAACAGTTACAAAAATCAATTGCTTAGCATATGTTCATTTTAATTCTCATCTAGAGGTTACAACCGAAAGAGATAGCAAGGATAGAGGCTCCGGGGGCCATCTCATTAGAAATTATTAAAATGGACAAGTTGTACTACGTTCTACCTTTGGTCTACAACTGGACTCACAACAATTCCGTTGATGCTATAGATGTCGGCTCAACCTTGTACAGGGTGGACCTCTTGAGAAGAACTTTGGCCAAGGTTCAAACGATTCGGACTGCTTATGCTCGCAGCAGCGTCTTCTGGTAACTTATAACTCATTTTCCAACCCTACAAAAATTTTTAAATTTATAATTAATTTTCAAGTTAAAAATAATGAATCTCCATTCGTTAATATAAAGACTTTGTAAGTGACTTTAGCTGATTTATAATTAAAAGCGTGTAACTGTTTGTTCAGGAAAGGGGCCGGAGCGGATGCGAATGACATAAACTTGGCCATAGCCCCGGAGTACACGGAGACAGTAAAGGGTAGGCGTTACGCGGTTGAGGTGCCGTGTTATCGTTGGCAAGGGGGGTACTTTGACTACGTCTCGTCAGTCCCTGCAAATAACCCTCAATCCATAAGGTACTTCAATATCTATTCCCACGACTACCTCGTCATCTCCAACTACCAAGATGACTCTGGTGAGGACTAGCAAACATTTGAATATAAAAACAAGGCTTGTAATTTGTGGAGTGGAATTAAAAATTGAAATTGTTGATAAGGGTCGACGAATATCCACTCTGAGGTTTTCAAATATTTGCACAAGGAGTCGAGATTCGTGTCATTTCAACGAATTCGGACCTACGGTGCCAAGGACATTGAGCACTTTTCATTCCGAAGTGGTGAACGTGTGGAGCATTTCTTAGCTGTGGCTAACCACTGCCAACGAGGTAATGCAATGGCTTGGTAGAGGTCATCGGATTCTGTAATAAAAAGAACTCCTCTCAATTAAATCACCTCTCATTGTGTAGATGAAAATGGTGAGCTTAATTACCGTGTCAAGTCCTTCATTATGAAGTTTGCCTCTCAGAGATTCATCCCCTTCAAAAGTTTCTACACGTATGGAGCCCTCCAAGTCCTCCCGGTCACTGTAAATTATATCATCTCTTTTCATTTCAAATACTTGACTTACTTCAACTTACTTGTTACTTCTTTTCAGCTGGAGGAAAAGTTTTACTTGGTCATTTTAGAGAAAATGGGGATACGAATATTTCAATACAATGGCTGGACTTTTGTACAAACTCACAAGACTGACCTCCCTGACCTCGGCTCTTCATTCTACTCTCTCAAGCTCAGAGGGTTTCCATACGAAAATGAGCCTTATTTCGGTAGCGTCTTATTCACGGCTAGTTTCAACTGCTCAATAAAATTATAACATACAATCAATTAAATGTTCTACAATTTCAAATTGAAGCTGTGGCAAGTGTGGGGGAGAATTTCCAAGGGGGTGTCTACTCTGTTCAGTTTGACCAAAGGCACGACTACAGCAAGTTGACCTCCAGTCTCGAGAAATGGTGTCTGGCTGCAAAGGGTCAAATGGACAAGGTCAACATCACCCAACTAGAAGTGGACCTTAACTTGGCACCAAAAATAGACGATTCCCAACTCCTTCTTTCTCAACCTTTGACCTTGGCCGCTCCTTTAAAACTTTCCCACCTTTCTGCCAAGGTATAAATTAAGGAATGAATGAATCAACACTACTCACCTCTTTTGAAATCAATGGCTCAATTGTAAATGTAGACGATGAAGTATGGAGGAGTTGAGTTGAATGGGGCTTTGGCACAATCCCTCAGCCAACAATGGACACAGCTCAATGAGCTATCAAAACTCCTCCCTTCCCTTGTGGCCAAAATGAAGGAGGTGGTGTACCGTAATGGAAACCATGTCATTTCAAGTAAGTCCTCAACATTGTAATTAAAAGCTGATAATTAATGGTGGGTTGATCAATTGAAATGAAAATTGGTAGGCCGAGTTGTGTTTGAAGAGTTGGAGTACAAAGGGAATGCGTTGAGGACAAGAGCGGGAAGTGTGGGAGATTTAAATGGAATTCAAATACCCAAACTCCTCCCACTTTTACTTTACACCAACAAAGACTTGAACTTCTCCGCACTTCAAATCCAATCCCTCATCCTTAAAGGTTAACTTTCATTTTAATTAAACTACTTTAAACTTAATTGCTAATTAATATTGAATCAATTGAATGGGATGTGTAGAGGATTTGAATGTTAGTCAACTGAATGGAAGTCCTTTGTCCGACTATGCCCTCAAGAATTCCCAATCATCCTTGGCCTTTGATAAAAAGAACACGTTCCTTAAAGAAGTCACCGCCATCCTCGGGCTCAAAGTGACTGGAGATTTGGACAAGGTCAACTTTCATAATCCCAATTTCCTATTGGCTCAGGGCAATCAAACTTTTCAAGGTATTTTCTCATCCACTTCCATCTAGTCCATAAAATTGTTAAAATCTCTGTCTGTCTGTCTGTTTCACTACTCCTCCATGACCCATGACCTCCATAACTGCGGAAGGGATTGGAAGGCTGACCTCTCCTCGGACAAACTTCTTTCCTAGTTTTACAATGACATGCTTAGATCGATTGTGATTTCAATGATTTCTCTATATTTTCTAGGTTTGGTAAGAACGAGTAATTGTACTTTCAAAGACTTGTTCACAAAGTGGTTGAATGGAGTTGATGTGGAAGAATATTTCAAAGACGCCGTTCCTTTGCATGGAGATGCCCTCATCACCGGCTCCAAGACATTCACCGAAATTACCATCCAAAACTTTGACACTCAGGCTCCTCTTAATGGCCTGGATTTGAAATCTGTTCAGAAAAATACGATTCGAATTTCTGGAAGAGAATCCCAAGCTTTCACAGGTCCCATTTTCAAATCATATACTTTGCCCTTTTAAAGGGATTTAATAACATCAAGTTTTTGTTGTCCTTCTTAGGGCGGACGAGATTCCGGAATTTGATTGCTGAAGATGTTGTTCTCAAGAATGAACTGGTGAACGGTAAATACGATCTTCAAAACCATTTCGTCAACATCAATTTTGGAAACTATTCACTTTCGGAGGTCCAATTCCTCGACCACACTTTCATCAAAGACTTGACCATTCTACAGTAAGACCTTTTTCTCAAAAGTTTAAAACACAAAGTTTCCCTTCATTAATTTCAAGTTCATTTAATACATTTAAATTATAATATTTTGAAATGTCCAGGAAGTTGAATCGAATATCGGTAGTGGATGGGGAGCTCGACCTTCTGCTCAAGGACTCCTTGAAACCCCAAATAATAAAAAATAAACGATTGCAAGGGCTTCACTTTGAATCAGATGTGAGGGCGGATAGATTAGTGGATGGTGTGAATTTGAAAGACTGGCTTCCGGAACGGCGGATTCTCCTTAGGAACTCACAATTCTACAAAAACTACACCATCTTTGGAAAATTGAGCGTACCGAAAGGGATTCGGATTAAGAACCGCTTTCGACAAGGTTCCCGGGACATTTTACCCATTTTGAAGAACATTGCTCTGCTCAATTCTACGAAATTACCGGGAACTTGCAGTCTCACCTTTGAAACTCTTGTAGTGGAAGGTAACACGGACATTCGAAAAGATATCAACGGAGTCCAGCCAAATTCCTGGATCCACAAGAACTATCCAGGAAGTTACAATATCTCTGGAGTTAAAAACTTTTTTGGTCCCCTGTTTCTGGAGGAAGACTGCATTGCCAAGGCTCTTTTTGGAAGTCGCAATAGTTCGGCTGAAAACATTCTTAAAGCCATTCCTAATCTTTTGCTTGATAAAGTAGATCAAACGATTTTCGGTGACACGGCTTTCCTAGACCTCCTTCAAGTGAACAATTTATATTGTCCCAATGTGGTACTTGACAATGTCCCTTTCGAGAATATCATGCTCAAGAAAGGTGATCAAATCATCGACGTCGAGACTTACTTTAAGAGTTCTGTCAAGGTAATCATTTGGAGCAGATTTTTATCTTCAAAAGACTACAATTGCAACAATGTTTTAAATATTTACTACTTGTTTAGTTTGAAGGTCCAGTAACTGTTAATGGTCGGATGGAAGTTGGATCTGTAAATGGATTAAACCTTACGGAGGAGATTCAGGACACTTTGAGAACTGGGAATATTTCAACAACACAAGTCATTCAAGGGGAGTACACTTTTAGGGGCGGATTCAATGTTGACATGTTAGAAACTGATGGGCTTGTGGGTGGCTATAATTTGGGGAACCTATTCGCCTCAATCATTAGAAAAGACCGTACGGAGGGAGTCAAACTGGAGAATGGATCCATATCATTTGAAAAGGGACTTCATCTCAACTCCTTGGAGTACACAGGCCAACTAAACGGAATAAATGACACCCAGTGGGGCAAGCTTTGGCTTCTTAGCTCCGGAGATCAAACGGTTTATACCGACGTGGAGTTCAAAGAGGACTTGATCGTCGATGAAGGTAAGACTGACTAGTTCATAATTAACTCTTACTTGGATAATAAGTTGGGTTTGAAAGTACAATTTTACTCTGACGTTCCAGGATTTTACGTTGAAAATGAGCGGGTGGGAGAGGTGGACGTAGTTCGTATGAACAAGGAAATTCTAAGGCGAGACAAGGGCGGCTCCTTGGGACGTGTTGTATTTCATGGAGAAGTTGAAGTGAATAAGACGGTTGAAATGAGCCCCGGTGCAACTGTTAATGAAATTAACCTGAGAACTGACGTCCTTTTGAGAAACTCTCCCAACTCTTCAGAGCAAGTTGTTAGCGGAGAGAAGACGTTCGAATATGGCTGGACTATTGATGGAAACCTTCGGGCTAAAGACCTTGACGGGCTCAACCTTTCCCATCTTCTCAGATTTCTGTTCGACGCAAACTCTGATGGTTTTAAAAATGATACGTTGGTCATCAAGGGTAATCTCCAGTTGAACTTTGAGCCGGAAGTGACACGTAAGTCGAAAATTGCATTGTTTAAAATTAAAAAAAAATTGATCGTAAATCGTATGGTGTTCTGATCCTTACAGATTCGGTGAATGGGCTGAAGTTGAGGGAAATTATTAAAGACGTGTGGTTCACCAATAAAGATGTCCTCCTAAAACACAAGATTGACTTTGAAGAAATACTTCTTGAGAAAGGAGGATTATTTTCAAAGGATGAGAGTAAACTGTCAGGAGTGAATTTGAATGAGTTGAATAATAATTACATAAGCAAGAGGAGAGATCAAAGTTGGAGTGGATCCGTTCTACTAGAACGTGGCGTGGATTTTGAACACCTCCAAGTCAAAGATTTATTCTTAAACCAAGGGTTATTCAATGGAGTTAATCTCACCAACTTCTTTGAATCCATCTTGAGGAATGGGACGGAGCAGATTATTCGTGGACAGATCTCAATCACCAAATTACAAGCTAATCACATAGATTTAGACCATGGTGTCTTGATTAATGGGTTGAATGTGACAAGTGACCTGGTGACCCTTCATGGACTTAATTTAATCAAGGGAAAAAAACACATAAATTATTTGTTGGTCCATGACCTCGTGCTGGGAGGAGAGACACTTCTTTCCGGAGTTAATATGACGGTGTGGAAGTTGAATTCAGTCAAAACTGTCGGCAACAATGAGATCAGTCTTCCCATTGACTTGAACAATTTCGAAGCAACCCAAGACATTCGGTACTAGTCAAAATAAAGGAGGGATTAAAGATTGGAATTTTATGCGCCTTATAAATCGTTGAGTTTAGGAGGATTTTGAGTTAAAGGGTTTTTGTTTTTAGAGTTGATGGATTGGTTGACGGGGTTCAGTTCGATGCTGATCATATTCTATTGACACGTGGAAATCAGACGATTGTTGGAGAGGTGAAGATAATTTGGAAGGATGGAGAAACGGCCGCTCTCACTGCCCCACAAGGGATCATAGTTCATGGACCCTTCAACAATTATGACTTGAACAGCACATTCTCCAGCTTGGTGAGATACAATTGTCCAAATCATTCTGAATGTGGAGTGTTAGTCTATCTTTATGTGATACAAGTTGATATAAAATGGGTTTATGATGATTGATGATGTGGGTGTGTGGTGACAGTGAGACACACCGTAACACACCCGAATAAGGTGATCCTATGTGGCTTGTAATGAGCTTAGCTTGAATGAAAGTATCAAGGATAGGGGGTATAGCTCAGTGGTAGAGCATTCGACTGCAGATCGAGAGGTCACGAGTTCAAATCTCGTTGCCCCCTTGAAATTATTTTTGCCCCTTGGTGGTGTTAATTATTTTAATATTTCTCTTGTCTTTAGGCTTTGAAGAGTGAGGAGAATGAGACGAGTCCGCTGGTGATTGAGGGTCGCAAGGTCATTCTAGCCCCCATCTATGTCCATCACTTAAGGACAGAGAAATTGTATCAGGGTCTCAACTTGACAAAACTTCTGAATGATTTTTACACGGGGCTTATCATCCCACATAATCTCACCTTCAAAGCTAAAGAACGTTATCAAGCTCTCACCGACTTTACCACACAAGTTGGGCAAATCGGATCTCGTAAGTCTCATTTATTATTAGTAGACGTTTTTAATAGAATGATGCGGAAAGGACATTCCTTCCCTCAGATTTTATGACATTCATCAAAATTTACTACGCCAACCCTTTTTATGGTCAAGGTCGAGCCGTGTTTCTGGAGTACTTTGTGTTCACTCAAGAAATTATTCAACAGTCATTGTACACGAAGATATTGTACGGAACGAGGTCACCAACTCTAGTCATTGGGTTTCAAAAGTCCAAGTACGTGGTGACGGAGGATTGGTGGAGCTACAGCTTGACCACAGACTATTATCAACGTGAACTTGGCAACCGAATAAGCAAGTTCTCCTATTTTAGATTCATCATTTACAAGCACTTTAACTTTTAATTGTAATTAAATGTTAAATCAAAATTTAAATGGCAGGGATTCAAGGGAAGGTGGTGGGATATAAGGAATTGGAGACTGATTTCGGAGTCTTTGTCATTATATCTATTTCGAGTGTGAACAAACGGCCGGTTGAGCTGACACTTGGAACTGAGAAATCGTCGACGTATTCTGAAGTGAATAAAGGAAACGGTAAGCTTTCCACTCACTTACTAGATCCACTTTGACCCCATTTTAAAGATTAAATACAAATACACTCGAGCAATGGATTTTGGGAAATCAGGAAGGTCTGGAAACATGAGTAAAACGTTTATCGTCAAGTCGTCAGAAGTTGGAGCTGCCACGGGAACTTCTGAAATTACTCAAGTGATTGAAGGGAAAGATTTTGGAGCTCTTCAAGTGTTGCGTATATTTAGTGCAGACGGAGTTCAAGATTGTCTCCTCCTTATTTCTCTTGACTCTCAAGCCTCGAGCGGTGACATTTTATGTCTTGACACCACTACTGGACAATTCAAACCGTATCAAACGATTCCTCTCCAGTACCCAATATTTGTACGGTTTTATAAAGTCCCTTGATTTTTAAATTGTCAAAATAAAATGTCTAAATGATTGTGGATGGGTGTTTATGTTTCAAAGGCCACTTCGATGGAAGCGATGAACACCACCTTTGTCCTCATAGCTACGAGCAATAAAATAATAGAGGCTGAAGGGATTGTGGAAGTGTGGTCACATTCGGGTGGATTGCAACTATTGAAGAAAGAGAGCTGCATACCAGTTTATAACTTCAAAAGTATGGACGCCGTTTTTGGATCCAATATAATACCGTTTGTGGCAATAGCCTCAGGGGCTCTGCCAACTTCCAGATATTCCGGATCCGTTTTTGTGTACAGGTACGTCTTTGTGACAACTACTAGAAGAAACGGGTGTGGAAAATGATTTCAAATGATTGGTAAATTTCTCTTTCCTAGGTATTCCATGGTGAAAAGAGAGTTTGAAAAGATGCAAACGCTTGAAATTGAGTCTCCTCTCCAAGTTCGGCTGTTTAGCATCCATCCAGTAGGACCGTCGGCTGAAGTATTTCTCTTTGTATTGAATGATCGAAGTGTTGACAATTTCCTCGTCTTTAAGTATCAGGTAACGGTCAAGTCGTTCCAGCTCAATTTCTCATACTCTTGTGCTTGATAATGAAAATGAGTTGATGTAGGGAATGGCTGGTTGGATCCTTGAGCACAAGTGGACATCGGAGGGGGCTAAGAGTTTCGAGCTGGCAGATTTCGAAATGGAGGGTGTGTACAAAGCACAGGTTCTAGTGTCGAGTGCAAATGGCACGAGGATTTATAGTGCTGAATTTAAAGGACTATCGAGTCGAGCCCCTTTGGCGTGGGAAGGTAGAGAAGAGCCTTAGTACCCTTAGAAGATTGAAAAGGGATTTCTATGACTTAATTTGGATATGATTGGTATTTTGTGATGGAATAGTTGATATAAATGTGATAAACCCATAGAGACCCTTTATTTATAGTTTTTTTACATATCTAGTCTTTGACATGATTCGGAGTGTAGATTTCTAAAACCGTGGACTATTTTGATGATAAACTACGAATGGTAATTAACGATATTATTATTAGCTTCATGATCCTCTCTATTGTATCAACTATCAATCTACTCATCATAAAATTTTGTACATCTCATGAATATTTACAATATTAGTAACCTGGTAAAAGTTTTGAAACTTAGGCTGGGTACATTTCCCCCTACACTTTGGAGCATAAATCCCTCTCATCTCTGAATCTCCACAAATACCCACAACTAATCATTTTACACTACACACATTCATTACAAATACTCTTACAGTTAGAAATAGCTATTTCTAGGACAAGGAACATAGGATTTAATAATTTTAGAAGGTTAAAAACAGAGCAGACTCAATACTGAAGATATCAAGACTCAATCAACATACACATCACCACTACATCTTTCTTGGAGTTTGATGAACAAGGGGCCCGGGTGGAGGATATTCTCATTATTCTCATTGATTTAAAAATACAAAAACTTATCACAAAAATAGAAATAAATAATTCTCAATGAAAAGTAGTAAATGAGCCTGGGCCGACTTGTCTACAAAGCTTCTGAGCTCATAAAATCGCACATGATCCTCAATCAATCCCCTCCCTACACACTCCTATATATTAAGCTCTAGAACGGAAATCAAATATTCCAACGGCCTTTGACACCCCTTTGACACCATAGCCAAAGATGAGACCAAATCTTGTCCGTTAAAAACAGAGTGCAATTGATTGCACGGTGGACGAGTTGCGCTTTCTATTCTTTGTAGAGTAGGAAAAATACTTTAGGCTTATAATTATAAGTAACTATAAAAGGCTCTAATCAAATCCGTTCATTCATTTAAATCATTCCTCAATAGTTGACCTTTGATCTCCAAAAATTTCCATCTAGCCACAATCTACTCTTTTCATGCTAACTAAACATTATTGAACAAATCCAATTGATTAATTCTACAGAGAGATTACCAAGAGAATGGAGACATCCAAAAACAACTAATTATTTCCTAACATGATTGAAGAATATTTTTGAAAAGGTGTGAGTGGTGTTGATGTACTTATTACCACTCCTCCTCAGATCCTTCCTCCTTCCATTCATTACTTAACATATAAACCTTTGAATAGATTTTCCTATCATCTACTAATCAAGTATCCTTAACGAGTTTAAAATCACGCTCTCTTTACTTTTCATTACTTTTCAATTTCAGAACGTGCAGGGAAATAAAAAGTTGAGAACTTGAGATATTGTAGATTAAAACGACCAACTCGTAGTTGCAGAAAAGTAGTTGTTCTAAGGACTAATAAAGCTAGCTTTTTGAAACAGGGGCTGTTGTGACCACTTTCAGCCACATTGTGAAATAAAAACCTACCTAATTGCAATTACAATAGGCTCACTTAAAATGACGAGCAAATGAGTAAACAAGAACGTTTCCTTTACATGTACTAGGAATGAATAATATAAAACCATTCTTTTCACCATTTACCTCCATTAAAAATAAAATGAATGGAGATGTGGACAAAAGACTAGGAAAATAAATGGGATTCAATCTTTTGATTTTTCTCTATAACCTGACTAAATTGTTTGTGATTATAAATGTAGGAATTTAGACAATCTATGAATTGTTTCTATAATTGTGATTGGCCTGATTGGACGTTGGAGAGGAGATATTTTGGTAATATTTTGGTAATATTTTGGTAATATTTTGGTAATATTTGTATAAAAAGAGTTGAAAGTCTTGAAAGGTAATAATAATGAGAATTTTTCTAGTTAAATGTAAATAAATATGGCTTGGAGGTAACTGAGAGATGGTGCGTAAATGAAGGTGGAATGACTTGATCCTAGTTTAGTGAATCGAAGGAGGAAAAGGAACTTGTGATCCTTTATAAACTAGAAACACCAGGGATGGACAGGAAAACTAAACTAGGAGTCTCTGAATAGGAGTGACGAGTAAAATGATTGTTGTTGTTGCTTTTTAAAAAGGTAACCACCGGATTGCCACACATACTAAAACTATTGACACGGGATTTGGAGTGTTGACCTTGGCGGAGAGTAGCCAATGTCGAGCCACTTTGAGCCACTTTGAGGGACTTTGAGGTCTCTCAAGACTCAAGAGGGAAGGGAGTTGAAGTTAAATCTGATCCGACTTCTTCAAAGAGACCATCTGGGACATGATGGAGGATAGTAGATCAGCTGAGCCACTGGCAGGCACAATTTTTCTTATGACATTTGACCCATTCTTCTTGAGGATTATTTCGTCCGGACCAGGTTCACTCTTTGCGCTCTTTGCAGGAGCTGAGCCTGGGATTTTCCCTCTACTCCGCTCACAATCCATCGACTTCTTTGGCGTAGTTGGTAGGGACTTGGGGAGGGTTTCTAGAGCGGCCGGGATGCTGCCACTCCCATGTCTTCCTGTCTCCACTTCTCTCACCCTCTCCTCCTTCTCCTTGTGTCGATCCTTATCCCTGTGCTGGGACTTGTGTCGATCCTTCTCTTTCTTCTTGTCCTTGTGACGGGATTTCTCATGTTCTCGACTCCTCTCTTTGGACGACAAATGCTCTTCTTCCGATTTCTTATCTCGATGAGAGCGTGAGGAACTAGAGCTCCCTTCCCGCTCTCTTTCACGCCGCTCTTTCTCCCGCTCCTTCTCCTTACGGCGCTCACGATCTTTCTCCTTGTGCCGTCTCTCCCTCTCCATCTGCTTTCTTAGCTGGCGCTCAAGCTCCTCTTCTTCCTCCTGCTTTGCATCACCTACATTCAAAATAACATTCAACTCAATTATCCATCTCTGTTCCACTCGTACACTCCGAGACTGGATATAAAGTTCCCTGTGCCCCCAAGGGGGGAAAAGAAGGTGGGACTCACTTGAGGAACCTTGGAAAGGCTCACTTCCATCCCCGAAAATATTTTCTTTCTCCTCCATTTTGGTTTGATCCAGCACCTCGTCTTGCCCAACTAAGGGCTCCACATCCCCCTCCGCTTGTCCCTGATCATTTGAGCTCATTGAGTTGTCTTCAAACTCGGTAGACTTTGCATTGTCAATGATATCATCTTGAGATCCTTCAACTTCTTTCTCTTGCTGTGTTTCTCCACTCTTTTCTGAAGCAATTTCCTTGTTCGGAGAGTCACAAGTAGATAATTTATCTCCCTTGCTCCCCTTTTCTTTCGACCCTTTGATGAGATAGTATTTCTCCTTGTGAATGTTATTTGTCACTTTCACTTTATCACTCGACGACACTTTGTGTCCAGATGATGAGGAGGAGGAGGACTTGTGGTGACTCTTCCCAGAGCTCCCTGAACCACTATGGTGACGACTATGGTGCTTAGAAGATGACGAGGTTTTATGGCTACTGCTACTCGCCTTATCCTGACTTCTCGACGAAGAAGAACTGGAGACAGACGAATGGACTTTGGATGAGGAATCCCGATGCTTATCTTTGGGACGATGACTTGAGGATGAGGAGGATTTCACTTTTACACTCTGTAAACTGTTCTGCTTTTCTGTGCTGTCCGGATTGTCCACTTCACGTTCTAAGATCGGCATCGGGTAGTACATCTTCAGTCTCACGTGCCATGCTAACCAAACCATCAAGAGAACAAAGAGTTAGATAAATCTGGACAACAATTCAATGGCAACAGATACAACATCTCTTACCAATGCTGGTGACGGCAGAGACCGTCCGGAATTGATGAATTATATTACGAGGGAGAAAGTAAATGTCGTTGTCTGCTAGTTGAATTCGTGCATAACGTATACCATCTCTTCTCAAAGCATTTAGTTTCGCATCTTCAACCCATTGCACACACTAATCATCAAACAAAATATATCATCAATTACACCAACCCATTAAACTCTACCACATCCATGACCTTGATGACCTATTCAATCAATTCATTTCAAACTTCCTACACAAGTTTCATATGGTCGAAAAATCAACATCTGTCCACACATTTTTTATTAAAGTCAAGAGTTTCGAAAATTCTAAAAAATCGTAAAACACAATTTATTAACGGATTTGGATGAAACTTGGTATGGAGAGTCCTTAAGCTATTTCCCGCAAGCTATTTTCTCAGATTGGGAAAAAACCGAAAAATAAAAAATCCGAAAAAACTGCGATTTTTTTACCCGGGTATTTTTCAGCTTTTTCAAAACCGAAGACCGACCTACCCGTCCTCGGACAAGTTTCTTTCCTAGTTATAAATACATAATTTTATATTTTTGAGAAAACAGCGTTTGACCTTTTTTGAAGGTCAAAGGTCAACTTTTGGACAGGATCATAATTAGGACTCTGACCTCCTTGGCCTAATGAAGCGATAGAGCTATTCAGCTTCCAAATAGGTTCGGTACTTATTGAGAACGAGTGAAACAAAGTTACAGCAAAATAATTAATTGAGCAAAAATATTATTAAGGATTTCTAAAGCCGTAGGAGTTTCGGAAAAGATTGTTGAGAGATGTTATTTATATTTAGGCCATATGTAACTGGTATACCAAGTTTTTAAGTGAATTATAAAATGTGGTGGATAGACTGGGCTGATAGAATAGTTGGTCATAAAAGACTAGTCCGGTGAATGGAATGTTAATTAGTTGATTGTACCTGAGAGATAGGTGGCTCATGAAGATCAAGCTGAAGTTGGTCAACTAACTCTTCAAAATCAGCTGCATGAAACGCTACGACGTCTTTGGTGACTCGATTCGTACTAGAAGGTTGTCCACAGTGAATGGCCTTGAGGACACCTAGAAATTCCATCACAATTATTAGTGTGCACAATTATTTCCACCCATATTTATCATTACTACTAGTTGTATTAATGGTTATAAATGGTGGTGTTGGTGTCTTACCCACAGCTGCAGAGGTAATTCTTTCAAGTCCATGGCCGACATGATCTGCATGAGCCTTGGTCCTATCTTCAAATAGGAGCTCTCTTCCTTCGGTATAGCGACATTTTAGGTTCTCTAGCTCTTTATTGCGACGTCTACTTCTGGTTCCGGCAGTGGGGATCATCTGCTCTCCAGGTCGAACCCACATGATGGGACCATCATTTGAATTATGAGGATCTTCCCCGTGACAAATGGACAGCGCACCCCAAGGCATGGTCAAGTTTAAGAACGGAGTTTCTTCTAATAAGGATAAAAATTTGGGGAAATAGCCCCCGGACTCCTCGTGAACTGTTCCAACCAAGCTGAGCTGATGCAGAGGTCCAAATCTAAATGTCCCACTTGAGTAATTGGCGTACACTTGCTCCCTATACTGCTCCATCGTCGTCGTTTTGATGTCAGAGGGAATCGTGAGATGACCTGACTTGACTGTCATGTTATGATTCAAGTTGGTCATGTAATCCAAGAGATCGGGCATATACCGAGCCCCATCATGAACGATCCCCATGACAAAGTGAGCCCATCCTTTGGAGTCTTCACTGTACGCAACCTACATACATGACACAGTTACACATTTTAGTTTACGAGGGCTTGTTCAACTTCCATCATCAACATTAGAGAGTAAGGAGTTAGGATTTAGGAGGGAGAGTTGGTGAGAATGAAAGTAGTTGAGACTGTACCTTGAAAAACTCGTCCGAGAACTTGTCTTTGTCTTGTGATGAGAGATGATTAAACTCATGCTGATATGCACGGAGGATCCAGGCCCCTCCATTGGGATGGAGTTCCACTTTCATGTACCGTTTGTATTTGAGACTCCCTAGATGCGCCCGAAAAGGCAGTTTGCGAGTTAAATCTTCAGTCAGATCACTAAGACGGACACCTCCTGGCACTGAGAATGGATGGTCCGCCGGATATGGCGGGATCTTCTCCTCCAATTTCTCATGCTTTCTTCCACTTCCATGGCCTTTCTCTGTCTTGACATCTTTTGAGATCCTAGACAAAAGGATGATAAGGGGTTAATATTAATCCCTATTGACCATGAGAAGCAAGCTCATTTGTCACAATTGTCACAAGAGTTGATTTGAGTTACTTTGATTCGGAGAGGTGAGATCCACCCGAGAGTTGCTTTTGACGTTTCTTAGGGGCAGCTTCGGTATCGGAAGAGCCGGAGTTGACTCGCTTTTTACTGGGTGAGCTGGGAATTAAGAGATCTTCGTTGAGAAGTGGAGCGAGAAGGGTTCGACGACCTACTTCCAGTTCTTCTTCCATCAACCCCCCGTTGTATTCTGGATAGTGGGACTCGAACTTGAGGACAGCTATCTCCCCACATCCTACTGCTACTTTCAAACAAGCAAAGGATATTATACCATGCAAGTGAATCCAAATGATTGTTCATGGAGTTACCTGGCTGGAGCATGGGTAAACTTCCTTCCGGTTCATCTTCCGCACATCCAAACAAGGGGATCTCCGAGGGCAACTCATCGACAGTAGTTGTGGTGACCAAGTCCTCCGGTGGGGGCTCCTCAACCATCCCATTCATCTCCATCTCATCGGAATGGAATTCACTTCGACTGCTGTCCGCCTCCTGCAACGACGACGGCTCTTCAAATCCATCCCCTACAACCAAAGCAACAGCATATTTATAACATACATAGATTTCCACACCGCTTTTTATCCTCACTAATATTTGAGATATTTAAGAATGTGAAGGCCCTTCGTCCTTTGGCCTGAGGGGCTAGAGGGTGGAGGGGATATTTAAAAGATAGTAGACAGGGCTGTAGATTGATATTTAAATAAGGTTGTGAGAGTTAAAAGTTAAGTAAGGCGGGAATGAGCAGATTGTGGTTAGTTTAGGCGGGATGAGTAAGGGAGTGATAAGATGTGCGTTGATGTCAAAGGTTACCTGAGGAGAGATGCCAGTCCTCCTCCTCCTGCCCATGCTGGCGTGAGTCGGGGGACTGAAGGTACTCCCGGGCACTTGGGTCAAGGAAGATACCCGGGGGGATGGGGGGTCTGTCGGGAGTGTTGAATCCTTTGTTGTCCTGGTCGTCGGGGGGTGGGTGCTGAGGGAATGGAGGTCCTCCCGGGGAGTCGTTGTCCGATTCGAGAGGACTAGAGGGGGGAATCAACATCCCCATGTTGTATCGGTCACTCGGGTCACTCTGATAGCGAAACATGACTCATTCCAAGTGGAGGAACCACAATTAATGTTCACAGTCCCAAGGCCAGCTCCGTGACCTTTGAAAAGGACTGTTGACCTCTAGTAACCCTCCTTGTGGATTAATGTTTCATGGGAGGAGGAGTGTGATATCCTTTACCCAGCCCCACTCTCAGATGTGTGAACAGTGAGGAACAGTGTGAAGGGATTGATCCTTGGACGCACTCACAGAAGTCACAGACGTCCCTAATTTAATAATTCATGTTGGCTGATGTTGGGTTAAATGGGTTAATAAATATTTAATTATATTTGTCAAAGTTGTTTGGTGAACTGAGTAAATGTTTGAAAATTGAATGGAAGCGGTGAAGGAGGAATTGAGTGATTCCCTCTTTCCCCGTCTTTTCCCCAAGA
This sequence comes from Agrenia bidenticulata, assembly GCA_034694785.1. Classification (NCBI taxonomy): domain Eukaryota; kingdom Metazoa; phylum Arthropoda; class Collembola; order Entomobryomorpha; family Isotomidae; genus Agrenia; species Agrenia bidenticulata. The sequence goes on from JAQFYM010000405.1 coordinate 25,454, forward strand.
GGCGCTAAGAAGCCCACTCACAATCACCCACTCACTTTTTAACACTCCAGCACAAGGAACCCATATTTCACACCACGGCTCACTCCATTTCATCAACCTTCATCTTCATTCATTCAAATATTCATAGATTAACACTAAATTAATACCCTTCATCTTTTAAGAGTGATCAACCCAGCTAGGGAAATACGGATCAATTACAAATCATACTAGCTTTATGAGCCCTTAGGGTTTTCTCCAACTAACTCATACACTCTACTTCCAACTACAGCAATATTATAAATTGATTCAAACTCCCAATTTGATGAGCTAATTTATTGATGAGCTGTGTCGGAAGTCTCGGAAGTTAGGGGGCTTTACAATGGCTCATTGTACATGGAATATATATTTGGATTTTTCTCCAAAGCCAAATGCTAAAATGTGACTGTAAAATAGTAAAATAGAATGTATCAATAGATAGTGAGTTTAATACTGATAATAATAATACATTTGATGTTGTTATGGTGGAGGGCTGGGGTGCCTCAGGATGTAGAAACCGTTTTCGTGGTGGTGACTGTGTGTGAATAAAGCGTGCCCATTCCCCCACTGATCTCGAGAGACGTGGAGTGAAGTGAGAAATAGTTGGGAGTTGTTGTGTCGGTGGAAGAGCCAGTTTTTGATTGACTCATCCGCTGTGGCAAATGTCCTTAGGTCGGACACCATCCCCCGAGCTCTGACATCATCCCCCTCAACGGCCTCAACCAAACTAGTTGTGACAACAAGTTGGGAGGGTGACCCCTTGGGAATTGGCATAGAGTGAGCCCAGTGATGCACTCTCAACTATGAACTCCGTAAACACTTGCAAGTCAACTTTCACACTGTCACACTGTTCAGTTGGAGGTCCAGTGACACTTGCTATAGAAAGTGTGTGGTCATCAAAGGTCACTTCCTCTAAGTCACTTAGCATGGAGGAGGAGAGGGAGGACAACTAACAGACAAGTTCAAATGAAGGCTCATCAGCCACGAGGGCCCTTGTTGTTATCTATTATTCCCTAGCACACACACCGGCATCCACTCCCACATTATCAACACCAACACCATGACTTTTGACCCCAATGACCGAAAAAGGTTGGGACTCAATCTCCCTTTCTGGGCTCTACCTTGTAATACTTGTAAAGTTGTAAAGGATGTTTGGTGTAAGATGTGGACTATCTGTTTGATTTCAGTTGGTACTTTGGTCCAGTGTCCCGTCAGGATGCCACAGACCTCCTCATGTCCGAGAAGGACGGCGGAGTGTTCTTAGTCCGGGACTCTTCTTCCATTCCAGGGGAGTACGTTCTTTGTGTCAAGTAAGGGCCCTCCTTCTGCCTACATAGACCCTTATACTCCTTTGGATAACTAATCTCTCTGAGTTGTTGTTGCAGGGAAGACTGTAAAGTGTGCCACTACATAATTAACAAAGTAAACGAGGATAATGACGGGACAAAGTACCGAATCGGGGATCGGTCTTTTCCAGATTTACCCTCCCTCCTCTCATTTTATAAACTCCACTACCTGGACACAACCCCGCTGGTTCGCCCTGCCTCCAGAATACTAGAGAAAGTTCAGGCCAAGCACGACTTCAAAGGATCCGTGAGTTACACAGTTACTAATTACAACTTTACAACTCATCACTAAAGATGTTCACTCAAGGGTCTCTTTGTTATAATGTTATAGGATCCTGAAGACCTCCCTTTTAGGAAAGGTGAAGTCTTGACCGTCATAAGGAAAAATGAGGAGAAATGGTGGACAGCCAGAAATGCCTTGGGTAGAATAGGGGCCATCCCTGTTCCTTATGTCAATCCCGTACACACCACTTACTAATATTATTACATAACATTCCGCCTATCTTAACTTATAAGAAGCTTCATTCCTCTTTACAGTACAAAGAGAGACCTTCGGATATGATGCCCATGCCCTCCTCATCAAAGTCCGAAGAGTCCGTTCCTCAGCCACCAGAAGAAAATATTATCCCATCCCCCAGGAAAAACTTTACAGATGTAAGTCCTGGATTTTAGATATTCAATTTTGAAAAACTGTTGGTTATCACTTTGTGAGAGAGAATAAAAAGTGATGTGATTGATGTAGCCGAACAAGAACACATATGCAAGAGTGAAGCAAGCCCGAGTTCCCAATGCCTATGACGACACAGCATTGAAACTTCAGGTAGGAGACATTATTCGGGTGACCAAAATAAATATCAGCGGTCAATGGGAAGGAGAGCTCGTCCTTGAAGGGGGCAAGGGTGGAAGGGTAAGAGAGTCATTTTATATACAGGCTTATATGTTTGTATGTTATATGAGGAACTAATATATTGGGCTCCTCTGTATTTGCAGAAAGGTCACTTCCCCTTCACACATGTAGAACTAATAGAGTATGACCCCATTTCAACGAACATTACCAACGATTCCATTCAAATTCCAGACTGAACAATCTCAGCGTATCAATCAAAGTGTAGTTAGTTATAAACTGAGGCTCAATGTTATCCCGTGTTTAACATTTAAGCACCAGAGTTTTTATGAACATTACATTGCTAGTGTGAAAGGGATAAATTGTGTGGGATGAGATTTTGTACTTGTGGTCCTAACCCAACCCAACCTGATATTCTTGCTCACTTCTCAACGAGCACAATGAATTCGGGAGAAAGAGTGGAATCCTATGCACCAAGAACACCTACAATACCCGCACATACCAATCAATCCTAATCATCATCAACGTTTCAAACTCAATGTGCAATGATTTTAAAATATAAAGTTTCCCGACTTTTCCCAGTCAAAGAATGTCAAGAATTGTGTTTGTATTTTCTGTGCGTTGTGTCCCTGGGAGAGATTCAAGTGTGAGGCTAGTCACTCAGTCAGACTTTAGACAAATATCAACAAATCTACTTGTTAAAACAAAACCCCATCCTTCCGCACTATTTCTCTTCACTACCACTTTCTTTCACATTTCTTTCAACGCTCGGGAATTGAAGGGAAAGGGAAGTTGAAGTTCTCTTTCAAATTCATCTCCTCAAAAGTCAAATGAAAAGGATCAAGAAATATTCATCCAAAATATTTATGGTGTAGTTGACTAGATTTAGTGATGGGTTTTTATTAATTATAAGTTAAAATTGTTGATGAAATGGCTAGGTTTGAATTGTTTATTTCACAAGTTGTTGATCAAGAGTTGAGATTTAAGGAAGAATTGAAGCTAATCTTGTTCACTTTTCTCTCTCGAAAAGCCATGTTTATTTATGGGAAGGAGTGTGTGACTGTCACAGATTTTATTTTCATTTCTACTGAGAGGACAGTGAAGGCAGGGTATCTGTGTAAATAAATAAGGCCCCATCATATAGCATTAACATTTAGGATTGAAAAGTTATTCCTTTTCTCAGCATCAGCTAAGATCAGCTAAACAAACACTTTATGAATAGGAAAAATTGGGAGATTAGGAAATTGTCCACACAAAATTCTGTAAAATCAATAGAGATTATTTATTAAATGTATTAGACAACACTTTTTGAATGGATGTGAAATTTTGTATCTAAAGTTTTTGATCCCAGCTATTGTGGTAACGATTAGTATGTAATATTGTGATTACTATTTACAAAACTCTAGGTCAAAAAAGGGACAAGGTGGAAGGTGATGGAAAATCAAAGCCGAATAAGCGGATATGTAACTCCAGGGATTTTTATGAATAAAATAATTGTGAATTGTGACTTGTGAAACTTTTTATTTCTCCCCTTTTATTGTTTGACTGTAAATTGGTCCATTAACTAGCTACAATCTCAAGTGCGTAGATGAAAAAGTTTAAACTTCCTTGTGATTGAACTTAAAGAGTTGAATAAAGGGGAAGAGTGGAAGGCTGTATGAAAGGGAGGATAAAATTTATGTATAATTGAAAAGGAGTCTTACTAATGAGATTGGTGGAGAGTATTAATTGAATTGTGAATGTGGTGGGTTGATGGATGATATGGAGAGGATACTCGGCTTGTGGTCCACAGTTTGAGGAGCTTTGAGGAAAATGAGTTGTAATTGTTTTTGTACGAAGGGGAATGAGATTATTATGTGAGAGGAATTGTAGGAGCTGGAAACTGGAAAGAAGACAAGTTCTCATACTTTGAAATGACCTCTGGACATTTCGACGAGGCGGATTTAAAGAGGTTCGGCTCCAACATTGTCAAATTAATGGTCCATATTTCTAATGACATCTTCCCCAACAGCTACTACCATCAACATCTCACACTGGAAGATGCAAAGGGGATTCTTATTGAGGAGGACCAAGGGGTTTTCCTCGTCAGGGACTCTCAGAGAGGAGGATATGTGGTGTGTGTCAAGTAAGCCTTTTGACCCCTTGTCCCCATCTCCAGCTCTCGATCTCTTCTCTCTCACTACTTTAATCCCTTTGACTACTTTGACCTTTGCAGAGAGGAAAAGGAAGTGACCCAATACCCTGTCAAGGAATCAACCGGAGCGGGTCAAAGGAGTTTATTCGTTCGTGAAGAATGTCCCTTCAAGGACCTCCCTTCCCTCATCTCCTTTTATAAGCACAACTTGTTCAAATCCACGGCCCTTATTCGACCTGTGAATCGGGACCGAGTTCTCCTCCACAGACTCCGAAATGCCCCTGTAAGCCTCCAACTCTCAACACTCTCAACAAAGCCAGTAAGAGAGTGTGGGGACTTGGCTCTAAAGTCTAGGCTTCTCTGTTGCAGGTGGGAGCGGACAGACACACCCTCATCGAGGATGTGACCATGGCGGAGTATCCATCCTCCAGTGAGGGGAGTAGGTCCAGGATATCAGCCCCTCCGGGTATGGCAGGAATCCTACGACCCCCTTCTGGAAGGGCTAATGAGGTAGCTAAGCTTGGACTGAGGGATATGAGCCCAAGGAGCCCTTAAAAGCTAACAATTATATGAATAGCGGGTAGAGGTGGACTTGTTAAGATCTGAGTTTGTATGTGTAGGATGGACCACCAGTGTATGCCAAAGTCATCAAGATGAGGACACCGAGTCCCTATGAAACCTCAGCATTGACTCTCAAGGTGGGGGACATTCTCCGAGTGACGAAACGGAAGGATGGTCAAGGACAAGGAGAACTTCTCACCACTGGAAAGGTCAAAGTCTTTTCTGAGTCTTCTCCTTGTAAATTATTGAATAGAATGAGGCTTATCTTATGTGTGCGTTTAGACGGGGAATTTCCCCTTGGCTCATGTGGAGCTTATCGGGCACTCCACGGACCTCGCACAATCTCCAGTATCTCCACACTTTTAGATGATAAGCCTCAACCTCAGATGTTCAGCTGGACAAGTGGGATGGATGTGCGGAATAGCAAGTGGGACCTGAGGAAAGTAGGGATTTAAACCTAGCGTTGAACCCTTATGACTCCATTATACTTGACCTTCACGTCACGCTCACTTCCCTTTTCCGGGAGATTCAAATTGGAATAAAAATGCACTGGAGAAAAGTTGAATAGAAAGCTCCCGGAGAAGGACGTTTTAAAGGTGAGGTGAAGGTGACGTATAATGGAGGCCTTAAGATTCTTTGACCGTTCCTTTGTACGTATATTTGGGGGTGAAGGTTTAGTATTGAACAATGAGTTTGATGTATGATGTTGAGCTGTTGAGGTCATAGTATAGTGTGAATAGTGGGATTATTTATTCCCAAGGCTAGACCTTGTGGACTAAGATGGATAAAGAATTAGGCCAATGATTTTTGAATATTTAGTATGTGATGTAAGTTTGTTGGTCTGAATATTTGGTATGGGGATTAAAGTTGATTGAAAGTGATGTAGACGTTTTCAATGTCATGACACATGAGTGTCATCACAATGAGGCAAAGTAAATAAAAAGCAGATGTTTCCACGCACACAACTTCACCACAACAAACTTTTGAAAACAATTTATTGAGAACGGATCCATGAAATAGTAAGGGGGACTCACTCCTATCTAATAAACCATCTAAGCATCCATTTTAAAACATCCGCAACATCCACAACATCTTTAAACATCATCATTTATATTCAACTCAATCGTCTCAATTGTTGGACCTGACCTCAAATCACATTCAATATTTAGACACAAGTGAACATTCAAAAGTGACAAACAGGACAAACTGTTGGACACACCAATCACCACTTTTGGTAGGCCGTGAACATTTTTATTACTTTTTAAAATAATATAAACTTTATGGAAATTGTCAAGAAGGTAAGTCCTGGTAAGTTTGTAAAGGGGAGCAAACAAGGAACCTTCCTAACTCTAACAATTTAAATAAAGTGTATGAAACGATTTTCTAAGGGGTGGTTAGGTTAGGCTGGGACCGGGGAATTGATTGACTGACCTTTCTCAAGGGGACAATTGCAATGTAAATTTGTGTCTCAATAGTTAATAAAAGTAGGATAAAAAGAGTATAAGATGGATCGGAGGTTGTGTTGTAAAGCGACTAAGGGACTCGTGTAGATGATCATAATGATCTAATGGATGTGGATAATAATGACATGAAAGTGAAATTATGGATGATATTCTATCCAACTAGTTCACAGCTCCACATTCCACATTCATTGCTAATTAATAAACGAGAGATTGTCTAATATCGTTTGATCATCTCCTTTCATCATCCTCAACATCACTAGATATCAACATCCTTCACAAAGGTTAAACTATCTGTACACCTCATTCATATAATAATTAGCAAAACAAGGTGGGTTCACAACCTCCCTTCACTTTATAGAACGGACCAATATGATTCTCCCTTTATGACCTCTCACATCCGTCCCCACAATATCAATCATTCCTTCCATTTAGAATTCATTGTATTGTGTATTGTGTGTAGTGGAAATATGATGATGTGTTATCTATAATGATGTGTATTTGGAGTATATTTAATAGGTCAACTCCTTCCTCTATTATTAGATCCTATCCCAAGTAGATTCAACTATTTCCAAATATTTGATACTAATCATGAGGGAAATGTCATGCAATCTTCTTGCTGGAGTTTCATCCCAAATCCCACGTCCATATCCGTCAGTCACACTCAGCCCCCGCACAAGTCAACCTCAAATCAAATACAATCACCTTTTTAAACATCCTCAATCACAAAACATTTCATTTGGTTTGAATACTAAATTTAGATTCCACTTCCAACAGTTCCAAGCTCCTCATCATCTTGTGTCTTGTGTCATTTTGGATCTCTCTCCTCACATGGCGAATAAAGGGGGAGACTTGGGTGTGGGTCTGTCGGAACTGTTCAGTGCTTGTGACCCCTTAGGGGAGGGGATGATTGGGCCCCACAAGTTCTCTCAACTGTGTGCCAAGTTTGGAATAAATGAGGGTGACTCGGGTGTGATCTTTGCGGACTTGGACCACGACGGGGATGGAGAGATCGACTTTGAGGACTTCTCATTCGGCTTCAAAGACTTTCTCACCCCTGGGTCAAGGCGGGGGAGTCTCCAAATAGCCCCTGTCACCCCCAATAACATTGACTCTTATAATCAGCAGCTGGATGAGATGGAGAGGAAGCACAAGAGTGCTCGACATGCTTGGAAGCAGTTTACCAACAATGTGGGCATCACCAAGCTACAACCTCCACATACACAACCACCGTGAGTACCAACAACCACATTCTATTCATTCTTTCAAATTACTATGTTCAATGAGTTGACTTGATTGAATTGTTGATTGATGGAAGCTCTCCTCTGGGCTTGTACGAGATTGTGGAAGAGATTCGAAGTGAGAAGGGAGAGGAAGTGTCGACTAAGCTGGAGAAGGCCCTCACAGTCCTCATCTTCGATGTCCAAACTCTTCACGAGGAGTACAAAAGTCTGGAGACCACTTTTCGAAAGTCAGTTGAGTCAGTTGCGTCCCATTTGAGTCCCATTTGAGTCCCATTTGAATGGATGTGTTGATTTAGGGAGCGGGAAGTTCATGCGGCTCAACTCACAGCCCTTGGGGAAGAGTTGGACCATCAGCTGGCCAAGACGGAGGCCAAGGCGAAGGCAGAGGCCAGAGAAGAAGCTCAGAAGCAGATGGACTCAGAGAGGAAGAAGATCGCTACGGAAATGGAAACTCATCTCTCACATCTCTCAGATCAACTCAGAACTTTTCATAAGGTCAGCAGAACTCATCTCAACTAGTCTTGAGTTATCCTTTGACCTTTTGATTGAGAATGGAAATAATTGTTTTAAGGTGGAGGAATGGTTGTCCAAGGAGGAGGGTAAAAAGTGTGGGGGTGTGGAGGAGACGGGACGTTTGAAGGAAGCCGAGTTGGAGAATCGAACTCTCAAGTCGGCGCTGGTGGAGGCGCAAATTAAGGCAACTCTACTTCAAACTCAACTCACTCACAAAAGAACTGAATATGGAGATCTTTACCATCAACTCAACTCGTAAGCCAAGAGGAGCTAATCATTAATTACAATCAACTACTTCTCCATCATTTCATACGAGTTGTCCATGGTTTGAATTGGTGGTGTGTGCTGTGTGGACAGGGAGAAGGTGGCCGCAATAGAGTACAAAAATCAAGTGGATTTAATGCAAAATCATCTCTCCATTTTAAGGTAAGATCAAAGTGAGGGATTCATTAATTGGTCATAATTTGAATGGAGTTGATGTTGGTGTTACGGTGTAGTGAGGCGAATCGGGTGCTCTCTGATGCCAATGACTGCTTCTCAATGGGAGGAGGACTCTACGCCCCCAGTGGAGGTCACGAAGATAGGGCAAGTGGGGGTTCAGAGACAAACTCATTACCATGTGACCCTATGACCTCATCACCTCCAATCCATCGTGTCCTCTCCGACAACCTTATCAAATATGAGACCTCGGAGCCCCCTTCTAGTCATCCATCTCCAGATACAGACAGAGGTTGTGAGGCCAACTCCACATTTCACTCCACTCAACCACTTCCTTGTCCATCTTTCTAAACACATGTTGTCATTTCAGATAGCGGTCGTGGGACATTGTTGGAAGAGCTCCGGGCAGAAGGGGATGGAAGTCCCTTGCCCTCTGGAGTGTGGTCATCCCAAAGTCTCTCTCCTCAACATTCCCCCAACTCACCCAAGGTATCCCAGCAAAGTCCATGCTCCAGCCATCCGTCCAGGGACGAGTCCAAGTCTTCATTGGACAAGACTAAAGGGACTGAGAAGAGCTACAAGAGTTTCAAGATGGATGACCGTGAGGAATCCGCTCCAGCTCTTCGGGATTCTCTGCTTCAAGGAAGATCGTGTGATGAACCGTACGTTCCACCACATCGCACCTTCAAGGTGATCTTGGCTGGAGATGCAGCTGTGGGCAAAACCACGTTCATCGAGAGGGTTTGTCATGGACACTTCACTCCCAATCTCAGCTCTACAATCGGTACAGTCACAACAAATTACAAATCACACCACGTCCTCATACTTTTCACTCCCATTCTAAATGAAGATGGGTGGGACTGGTGTGAGTTTGAGGTCTTCATCATTTATCCTTTCCATGAGTAAGGAAGAGATCCTGTCCCCGATCATTTCTTTCATTTCAATCCAACATACTCCACACATTCTGCATCCTCAACAATTTCACCATCCCCCCTTTCTTCTAAGTTTCGAAAAAAGGGGAAAACAATTTTCTGAGATTATTTATAAACTGATTTGAATTAAAATCGGTATGACGAGTCCTCTTCATTTCCCACACAAGGGTTTTTTGTTTATTTAAAAAAATCCGAAAAATACCCGGGTAGACAAAAATCGTTGGTTGTGAGAAACAGGTTTATGACTTTGCATGTTAAATTCTACTCAATTCGGTTCATAAATTTTTGTGGGAATGAATTTTTGTTTGTTTAAGAATTGTAAAAAAATTTCAAAGTCCAAGTTTGGAGTGACTGGATGAGTTTAATGTATGGAATTGGTGATTGAACTGTTTTACTATGAAACTGTGATGGGTGGATGGGATTTTGATGAATGGTTGCTAAATCTATGAGATTTTTTTAGGAGTGGATTTCCGTGTAAAAAGCGTTGAACTTGAGGGTAAAGCCGTGGCGTTGCAGTTGTGGGACACAGCAGGTCAAGAGAGATTTCGATCATTGACGAAAAGTTATTTCCGAAGAGCAGACGGGGTCATCCTCATGTATGACGTGACCAATGAGCGAACATTCCTTTCTATTCGACATTGGATTCAAAATGTTGAAGTTGGTTGAGCATGTGTTGATTAATGGATGAATGAGATTGTCATATTTGAGAGTGGATGTTTATTTTGCAGGAAGGAGCTGGGAGAAAAGTGCCCATAGTTTTGTGTGGGAATAAATGTGACCTACGGGATAAGTACGAGGTCAAAGGGTCAGGTTGTGTGAGTGCGCAAGATGGAGCTAAATTGGCTACACACTGTGGAGCCCTTTTCATGGAGACGTCTCCGTTGACGGGGGAAAATGTGGTGGAGTCTTTGGTCTTGTTAGCAAGGTCTCTTAATTATCCTCACCACCTCTTTTTTTATTCTTATTGCTAATTTTGAAAGAGAGATGAAATCATTTGGTGGTTTGTGCTTCTGCAGAGAGATGAGTGAGGTGGAAGATTTGGAGCTGAGAAATTCCATGAAACTAAACGCTCAAGATTTGAAAAGTGAGAAGCGAGGATGTTGCGGGGGATCATCCAACTCTTCTTAAAATCCAAACCACACCCTCTGAAAGAAGGTACAAAGAAATCTGTTGGCTCTTCTAGACTATAGAAATGTATTTTTACTCTACATAGCAATTATTATATCGATTCACTACTTTATTAAATTACAATGAAACAATCTTGTGATTAGAATAGAAAATCCAACCACTCTTTTGATCATACAGAGAATTTGTGGTATTTGGCTAGGGCGACAATGACTAGCCTACTTTCCCTATCCCATCAGCATACTAAATTATCCTCATTTGTGGGGATTGTGAGCTGGGACTGACCTCCCTTAGAATGTACTACCCTCCGCGCGCGCACATCCAATACCACAAAATCACTTCTTTTCAAGGTAATTAGCTATCGGAAATATGAGAGAAGAAGGTTTTTAGTCCATGGGGGGTCAATGGGTGGGTTGTCGGAATCAGAAGGCGGACCCACACGGGTCTCCATGGCAACAAATATAAACAGTGAGAGTGTATGGTGGCAGTGTCCACTCTCCCTTCAATCCTCTTTTAGTTGTGCCCACTTTGTGTCCGGTGAATGACCCGTCCAAACAAACTCTGGGGAATGAAAAGATCCACACAAATCGTCACATCACACCACAACTACCAACACCTTCAATTTAAACTCAACTCCATTTACATACACTATTTATTTAACTATGACTCACCAACTCCTCCTCACCCTTGTGACCCTTGTGACCTTGGCCTCTGTGACCCTCTCCACGCCGCATCCAGGGGAGGCGGAGTTCTTTGCTTCCAATAAATCTGCTGATGCTCCTTCTGCTATTGACCCCAGGGTAAGTTGGGAGACTTGAATAGTTAGACAAACTATTTTGAATTCCATGAGAGTGATTATAATTACTTGCCCTTATTTAATTGTAGGTTCGAAGTGGTCGTCAAGTTTATCCAGGTACGTGGAATTGATTTATATTTGGAATGATTGTGGGCTGAGAGTTGATGAGTTGGTCTCCATGATTTGATGGGACATAGAATTATTAGTTCATGGATCCAGAGAGAAATGACTCATTAAATTCTACAATCTATTTCACCTGAGTAGAACTTGAGATTGGAAATGATGGAAATATTGGGATTCTAAAAACCCATGTTGGCTAAGCTTATGAAATTTTGAAATAGAGGAGAGGATTTGAGAGTTAAAAAAGAAGTTGTAGAATATGTAGATGATGTTGTGATTGTTGAGGGTGGTGTTGGTGATAATAATAATGATAGGATTTATTGATCAATTGTGGTGAACTAGATGAGATGTTGTTGGTTGTTGTAAGACGAGATGAGGTAGTTAGGTTAGTTGAATTGAATTGAATTGAACTTTATTAACGTGTCAGTGAATTCAAAATACAAAGTACTCTGTTGTCCCATTCATGACGCGGGGTGAGCAGCACTCAGGAGTCAAACCAAATGTGTTCGGGTTAGTGTTCTCAAGGTCTTTGTAGATAGAGTCTTGTCTCTGAGGAATGGAAATGAAATGTTGTGAGTGGGTGTGGTGGTGTGTATGGGTCTAGGCTACGCGTTACAGTAGACATGTTGGGTATCAGGTGTGATAGTGGGATGGATTCGCTCTTATGGACGCCTTGTAGGACCTGATTCCTGCTCCTTTGGAACCGGTGACCAGGTTGAGCTGTGCGGATGGGCCCACTCTAACCTTTCCTCCCTCCAGTGGGAGCTTTCCACGGGGCTCAATGCCAACTGGATCGGAGGACCCCTTGAGGACGGGAACGAGGACAAGGAAGGTCATTCCACACATTCACATCACATCATTCAACCCCCTTTGTTCAACTCACTCTTACTCATTTGTGTGATTGTGCAGGTGGCTACGTGGTCTTTGAGACTTCACAAATCCCCAACATCTCTGGGAGGTCATCTCAAAGTGCGGTGTTGGAGGGGCCGTTGATACAACCCACTGCCGCTTTCGGCGCTTGTCTCTCCTTCAAGTGAGTCTCTTTTACATTTGGACATTGGACCAGTCTATTATAAGGGAGATTATAAGTGAGGAGCCCTAGATGTTCAAGTTGTGCTCTTGAAAACTGGACACGTTAGCATAAATCCCCAGCCATGAGCCTCCATTGTGAGGAGGTGTCAAAGAATCCGCTTTCCTTTCTTCACGGAGATCATTTTTATCCCTCACACATTTACAAACCACTTGAATTACATACCTACATTTATCTACTCTATAAAATGGTCCAAATCTCATAATCTCTCCTTCACTACTCCTCCATAAATCCCAAACTGATTCGAAAACTGAATAGCTCATTCCATTCACTTGACCCAAAATGCCAGACTCTTAATTATGATAATGTTTAAAAATTTGACCCTTGACCTTTAAAAAATGTCAAAACGCTGTTGTAAATTTTCAATTAGCTGAATAGCTCATTCAATTCACTTGATACAAGTTTCCAGAGCAGAGTCATCATAATTATGATGATGTTGAAAATTTTGACCCTTGACCTTTAAAAAGGTCAAAACGGTGTTGAACATTTTCAATTAGCTGAATAGTCGATTTACTTCACTTGATACAAGATTCCAGAGCAGAGTCATAATTATGATGATGTGGTTGAAAAAATTGACCCTTGACGTTTAAAAAAGTTGAAAACGCTGTTGTCAATTTTAAAGTAGCTGAATAGTCAATTCAGTTGATTCAAGATCCCATGGAGTCATAATTATGATGCTGTTGAAAAAGTTGACCCTTGACGTTCAAAAAATGGGGAAATGATGTTTTGTTTCAATTTTGAATGAATGTATTTGTAAGTTGGAAAGAAGGGAGGAGAGGTCACTACTCACGAGTTTCCAAGAAATACTTTCTACAAACGGTTCAACTTCACATTTCGTGAAACGCCAATTGTAGAAAATATTTTTTCGACACTCATGCGAGTTCACGAGTTGTGAGTTTGTGAGTGACCCGTCCTAGCTCGGCCCTCTTTCCTAATCATCTAAATTTAATCTGATTTTTATCCCCACTGCTATTTTTATAGTCAAGTGTGAGGGAATGAGAGAGTTTGGTGTTTAAAGGGACTCCATATGAACGTGTCCATCGTGTTAAACATTGACTAACTTCCAAATCACAATTTCTGAGGGATTAATCCCCCAAGGTTGATCGTCCACTTAAGTTTCCACTTGAATGTTCACTTTTATGAATGTCCTGGCTCATTTGACCTGTTCATCAAGGTTTTTCTTAACTGATTGTGCGCGAAATGTGTTTGACTATAGTGTGGCCTAGTTTGTCATTAAATGTTTGAATATGGGAGTTGTGCGTGTATTAATTTCAGATACGCCCTTGAGGGTCTGAGTCCTGAGAAGTTGAGGGTGCTGCTGCATCCAATCACACACCCCCCGGGAGGTCGCTATGTGTTTGATGGGATGAGTCTGAGCCGAGAGAGTGACCATGCGGCGGATGTGGTCCTCTGGGAAACGCGGGACTCGACGGATGGGAAATGGAAAACAGCCGAGGTGGTCTACACTTGTCGACATCCTCATCAGGTAAGCCAAGCCACAGCTTTCCCATCTCCAAGGGCCCACACATGAACAATAAGAGAAAACTCTTAGGATACTTTCTTGATTCTCTCCAGGAGGTTTGAAGGGATTGTAGGGAGAGGGTGAGAGGAGGACTGGCTACGTATCAATAACCCCTTTTCAAGGGGTTATTGATACGTTGTTATTGGTGGGGGCTGGTGTGGGCTGGTGGGGGGTATAGGAAGTGGTCCAAAAATCCTTTTCATCTCCGCCCTTCGTCTCCCTTGTGAATATAGAATAGTTTGAAGAGTATATGTTTGGAGTGTGTTTGTCCCCCTCCGGTTCTCTCTTTGAAGGTCTCTATTATAAAAAGTGTGCTTAAGAATTGAGGAGAAAGAGTTTTGAAAGATTTATGAGGAATCGTCCAGGGACTTTATGGACTCAAAAGCTAGTTGATTTTTAAAAGGAATTTATGAGCCTTTTATGGTCCCAATGTTGGGCCCAACCCGGGTGTAACGGATATACACAACCAAATAGCTCAGGACAAAGCTCTCAAGCTTTTAGACTCAAATGAGTTGCACTCTTTTTTATATCATCCAAGTAGTAAGTTGGCTTGTAGTGTTTGGCTTTCTAAGGTTTTCTAAGGAGCGGTCCCTCCGACGCTTTTCTCCCTCTTGGAGAGAGGATGACTGAGGCTCCTTCCCCCTCACAACCGCCACTCACTCCAGCCTTGACCAATCTTTTCACATCTAATCATTCATGGCCAACTAGCCCACTTGGCCACATTCCACATTTCCTATAGAACTGGGCTCACCGTTTATGCTCACATATGGAGAAGTCATAATTTACAATGTGAGGAAGGTTTGTGGTGAATGTGGAGTAGACGGGTTGGGTTAGTCCCCGGGGTCACCAGAGACCCACTCCACCTTCACAATTAAAATCTCCCACTAAAATCCGGCCATGGCGGCCATGGACAATATTTGATGAGTTTGTGGGTGGGTGTGTGCATGGATGGCGTCCTTGAGAATGAAATCTCGATCCTCATTTGGTTGGGAAGTTCTGTGGAGATGGACCACTCAAACTCTTACCTCTTTTACTCCTTTCACTCCATTTGCATTTTGGAGAGGAATGGGGAAAGACATGTTGATGAGGATGACTAAGAGGGGACTTGAGTCACCCTCATCAATACCCCATGCAGTAACCCATAGCAATCCCTTCATCATTTATCCCATCTACTTTTATAATAGTGAGTCACTCTCTCTTTGTTCGTCCGAATTGATGGAGTGAGATATGTGTGTTGGATGCTAGGGCTTCTTTTGAGCCCACCCCAGCCTCACAATGACCCGTATGACCCTAATGACCCTAATGACCCTGTTGGGACTAATGTTTTAATATTTTGTGTTTGAGATCTACTTGGAAGGTATTCCGCGAGATGCGACGCAGCTGAGTCGGAGATATCGCGGCTTTATCGCCATTGACAATGTGATGCTCAAGACGGCCGAGACTTGTCCTGGACATTGCAACTTTGACGGAGGGATTTGTGACTGGACCAATGAGTCTGGAGATGACTTTGACTGGAGCTTGGTGAGAGGAACTTTTTTATCCTCACAATTGTCACATGTCCCATGCTCCACTTGACAATCAAGGACAGCCCTTCAAATCTTGACTTGCTTATTCTATTTTTATTCTATTTTCACTCATTGTGTTGAGTTAATAGGAGAGGGTTGTTATGATGACTCCTCACTAGTCCTCCGTTAAATATTTGATCAATCCCTCACAATGAGTTGAATGGATAGATTGTAGATGAATTTAAATGATTAATTTATCTGTTGGAAAGGTGTGGTATAAAAAAGAAGGAGCTCATCTCTCACAATAGACTAGCACTCAGATCTCAAGGGCTACTTGTTTTTTAATCTCGAAAGATTCGTGAATCTGCTCACAATGAGTGGCAATGAGTGGGGAAGTAGATTTGAAACAAGTGTGTGTGTAGGATGACTTTTGGTCACTTTTGTTGTGAATGTGTGTTTGACCAAATGATTTGTTATTTTTCTATGTTTGGATTTAGGGGCGAGGGAGTCAGAATCCGTCCACAGGGCCGGTAATGGATAGAGCGAGTTACACCCACGGGGGCAACAGCGGGGGCTACGCGTTCATAAACTCAATCTTCCCTCGAAGGTCAGGAGACAAGGCCCGTCTGAGTTCCAGGGAGTTCTCATCCACAAGTAATCATCCAAACATTACAAGCTACCAATCACCCAACCATTTCATTCACAGTTCACTCATAGGGACAAGTCCTGAGTTTGGTTGATATTTGGAGTGCTATGATTTGCTATGAGAGTTCAATTGTTGACAATCTCTCCAATCTTTCCAGGATAAAGCTCACAATCAAAACCATATCAAAAGTTGCCTTTCAACTAAACAAAGTAAATTGGGAGATTTGGAATAGTTAGCCAAGGGATTTGAAGGGATTTCAAGGGATTTCAAGGGATTTCAAGGGATTTCAAGGGATTCAAGGGATATGTGGATCGTTGAGTTTTTGTTGTTGAACTGTACTGTTTGAGGTCATATGTTTTTGGTTGCTGATTCCCTTTGGATGAGATGTTGATGAATTGTCTAATGAACTCCCATCCTCATCCATCACACACAATTACACCAAACACTTTCAATCTTTCTCTTTGTGAAAACAGTTAGAAATGGATCCCCGACTTTCTCCTCTTCCATCCTACTCCATCCAGCCTTTCTCTCATAGAAAAGACTTGTAAAATATTCATACACACGCCCAGCAAACCCTTCACTTTTATCTTCAGCCTGGACAAAGACACTTTTAATCACATTATTCCCAACTCTACTCTTTTTTGATGATTGTGTAAGGTAGCCGGGGGAATTATAGCGGGGTTGGAATTATACCAACTCAACAAGATCAACAAGATGATTAAAGGGGGGAGGGGATTAGGTTAGTACTATAGTACTTACGGTATGGGAGGACAAGTTTGGGTTTAACGGTATGGTGTGCGGGGGGCGAGATGAGGCAAGGGGTATTGAGATATTGATGAGGGTAATGTAAGAGTATGTTGATAATGATTGTAGAGCCGGATGAGCCGCTGTGCATGAGATTTTGGACGCACATGTACGGGAACGGTATCGGGACGTTGAGAGTTCTGATGCATGACGTGGAAGGGAAGGAGGACAATGGGATCTGGGAATTGTCTGGGGAGTCCGGAAATGCCTGGTACCAAGGTCAAGTGCCCATCTCATCCTTCACCTCCTTCAAGGTACAGCCCAACTTTATTATTATCCATCATCCTCATCCTCATCATCTCTCTATTATATCCTCAGATCGTATTCGAAGGACAAGTGGGCAAGAACAACTTGGGGGACATTGCCATTGATGACATCTCATTCTCCCCCGGGGCATGTCCAAGTAACACTAATCACCATTCTCCCCCAATCAATTAGTGACAATTAGTTGTTGTGAGTGAGAGTGAGTCATGTGGATTCCTTTTCCTTGTCATTCAGGTGCACCTCAAACAGCTGCAACTCTCTCGGGGGACTGCACTTTTGAAATCGACGAGTGCGGCTGGTCAAACATCGGCCCCGCATCTCGATCTGATGAAATGGACTGGGAACGTCGACTCGGCTCCAATGCTCGAACACCCATCTCTGACCACACCCTGGGCGCCCCTACAGGTCAACATCCATTTTTATTACTACGCCCCTCAATGGAGGCTAATTATAACAGTTGACTAGATCTATTCATTCACTCTTTGAACTCTTTGAACTCTTTGAACTGGTTGTTTGGATGGTAGGTAACTTTATGACTTTGAGTGGGGTGACGGTGCAACGGGCAGGGGACAGGGCATGGATATTCTCACCCATTCTCAACGGATCATCCAAGCCCAAATGTCTCTCTTTTTGGTAAGAAGTAGTAAGAAGGTGTGGGAGTGAAAGATGTCACACATCTAGTTCATATTTCCTATAGGTATTACATGTATGAGCCCTTCATCGACACAAGTGGACCAAGTCTGGGAGGACTTAAAGTTTATACAAGAGTTGCCCCTCATGCCCTTAGTAACAATGACCTGGGAAGTTTCCATCCCCCAAAGATGACCCCTGTCTGGCGATTGTACAATCAGCAAGCTCCAGTTTGGAAATATGCACAAGGACGAATTATGGAGACTGAGGCTTTCCAGGTCCCAAACATATCTCCAAATCAACATGAACAATTAGATATTGACAATTGAATACTTTCCAATCAATTCCTCAGGTTGTTCTTGAAGGTGTGAGTGGCTCCAGTAGGGCCAATGGATTCGTCGCAATTGATGACATTGCCTTCTTTGAAGGAGATTGTACAAGTACGACATTCACTAGATTTCAGTAGATTCCGTCCACAAAGTTAGTCCATTCACTCTCACACATGATCAACAATTGATTATTATCAACTCTTTATTGACAAACATTGTTGAGCTTTGTTTTGTAAGACTGGGAAGTTGTGGGTGAATCTCCACACACTCCATCTCATGATCAATCCTTGGAGGAGATTTAATAAGTTTAATTTGCTATGATAGTATTTGAAAAGATTGAAAAGATGTAAATATGGTCAAGTTGGATGACTTGTGTGAGTAGAATGAGTTAAACTTGGTATAAAAAAAGAGCGTGTCCCGTATTCATGGAGATGAATGGTCATTTAGAATGTCTAGGAATAGAAATGAAAGAGTTGTAAAGCCAGATGATAAAAGTGTGACTTTCCAAAAGGTTGAACTTTGTGTTTTGAGGGATAAGATTAGAGATGATGATGACTCCACACAACTCTTTGGAAATTCAACACATTCAAATCCCAAGAGATTAAGTTAAATATCCCATTTCATTTTACACACCTACAACTTTCTTGATTACACTAATTATAGTAGAATAAGATGATGATTACACCCTTTTTAACCCCCACTAATATGAGCATCATTATCATCTTTCATCTCATACATTTATTATAACTATTATAACAATCTATTCATTCCCTTTAGCAAGTTTGAAAATGAAATGGAAATGGAATTTGTAAATGATGTGTGAGTTTTGTGAAGATAGGAATGTTTGTATTCTAAAGCCAATGTGTTTGTTTGATTGAACTCAGCGATGCCCGGGAGTGCGTACGTAAATGCAGGAGAGTGTTCCTTTGAGAAAGACATGTGTGAATGGAGAAACACGTCCGGAGATCCCATCAACCGCTGGCAACTAGCCACCATCACCCGTCGACCTGCCAATCTCCCGGACAAAACCTTCGGAGCTCCGGGTAAATTGTCTCGTCTTAAGTTGTTATGTTGATTCTCATGATTCCCTTTCCCTCTTTTCAGTGGGATATGCCTACTTTGACACATTTAGTCAAAGTGCCACAAGTCCACCTGTAAGGCTCGTCTCCATAATGGCCGGTACGGGAGACCGAGTGTGCTTCTCCTTTTGGTACGTCCCCTCATAACTCTATGAATATTTAAATATTTAATTGTCTTGAATGTCATATCATTGTGTATGTGTGTTGGGTACGTAGGTATGCTGGGTTTGGTGCTGGAGAGTCGACACAGTTGCGAGTCCTCATTTCCGCCCCTGGCTCCGCAGATGCTGACTCATCCTCTGATGACTCCGCAGCAACTCAAGTATGACAACAATAACAAATGAGTTTGAGAAAAAAGGGACCAGATCCCACAGAGTCATGTCCACATGAATTGGTGACAAATCACACTCGGATGTCTTGCTATTCAAATTTATTCACGCTTGTAGAATGAAAAAAATAATCACACAGGGTCGTACACGAGCTCAATTTAGGGGAAAAAACTGTTGAGGGATATAAAAAAAAGTGAATGTGTTTGAACGATTTTGATTGTTGAGTTGTAAAAAGGGGTTATTAAATTTGTCTTGAAGGTTTGGAAGTTGACGGCAGCAAATTTGGAGACAGTTCGACCAGAGTGGAGACCAGCCCAAGTGGCCATTGACGGATCCTCTGACCTTAAGATCGTGCTGGAAGGACAGGCCAACAACGGAGGATTTGCTATTGATGACATTTCATTCCACCCGGGGGATTGCAAGGGTAAGTTCACCTTTCCAAAACACTTTCCCTTACAATTGCCGAGTAACTAACTGAGTTAATTACAAGTTTTTTCTTCCTCTAGTTCGTCCCAAAGAAGCGGCCGCTTGAGAAGAATAATTTTGAAAATCACTCTTTAATCTAATTGCTGTTCTATTAAATTGTAAATAAATCTTTTCCATTCTACGTTAGAGTGAGAAAAGTTTACAAGTTGTTAACATGCTATGCTAATATTATTAGCCCAACTTTTACAGCCCACTCAACTTGATTACGCTATAATCTTATACTATAATAACAATTAGTCCACAACATTTGAAGAATAAAAATATTCTGAATATTCATATTGAATTGAAGTTGAACTAGTTGAAGTTATTTTGAGAAATCCGCTTGATCCGCTACAAAGCGTCCCAGCCAGCCCATTTATTTATCAACTGGATGTGTAACAATTCGTTGAGACTTATGTGATGATGACTATTAAAATGTTTGTGAGTAGAAGTGATTGATGAGTTTGGGATGTTTGGTGTGTAATTGGAGGGATTGTCTCAGAGGACTTTTATGGATTTCATTCATCCTCAGTTTTGGATGGGTGGCAATTGTGGAGAGAATCAATTCCTCCTTCCTCCTCTCAATCAAATACTTAATCTTAAACTTAATCTTTACTTCTTTCTCCTTCTTCTCTTCCTTTGGAGAAACATGAATGGAACTTGCTGTCATAATAAACTAAACATAAAATTGATTCTCAATCAATCAAAAACTCCTTGTTGTATTTATACATCAATTTATCATGATCCAAATAAGAGATTTTAATTATGAGATTACACAAGGTAGTCTTTAAACATGTGGTCCACATAATTTATTGATTAACAGGGAAAGGGGATGTTGTATCTAGACTCTTCATCTTTTTAACAATTGGAAGGGATCAAATATTTGAGGATTTTCCAATCCTAAATGTTGACTCTAAAAAGTGGATTATATTGTGAAGAGCAGTTGAGAAATGTTTTATTGTTATTATTTATGGATAGAGGAGAGATGTGTCAAAGATTTATGATCTCCCTCCCCATTGTCCCCTTTTAGAAGGGACGCTGTGTTTTTTAACCCATCAAAGATTGAGCCACATCTTAACATATCATTAAAAATCAATAAACTCCCATCTCACAATACTGACCACCAGTGACCACCCGCAACTGCCCCTATACCCTACTCTTAAATACTAAATGACCATCTCACAAGGCTCTTATTCAAATCCCTTCCAATGACCTCACATGACCTCAACATATATAAGTACTAGTAAAAGGAGGTATGAGAAAGTTATAGCTCGTGACTTGTTTGCTAAAACTAGGGAATGAGTTTAGTGTCTAAAAATAGTGGGGATGTGAACATGATAAATGAGGGGAAGAGGACTTTTTGTTATTCCCTGAGAATGGGGGGAAATAGATGTCATCTCTCTTCACCCTCCCCTCACAACTCACAATGTCACAATAGACATGAAAACCGAGGGATTTGATAACATATTTGACCCTTTGAAAAGTGAATGAATGAAATATTAAATAATCCACACTTGTACTCTTTCCCTACCTTTCAAATCTTGTAATTGAGTTGATTATAATTTTGAAATGAAAATCTAGATCCTTTTTTAGTTGGTCCATTGTTGCAGATGAATAGTTTCCAGGAGCTCATGTTAGGTTAGAATATTTCTCTAGTCAAAGGGGGTGAGTTGTATTTTATCATCACAGCATGTGCTGTGATGATAAGTGGGTGACGGGACAATGAATCCCAATCTCACTCTTCAATCCAAATCAATCAAAACCTCATCAACACAACTCAATTGTTTGCCAATACACTTAATTTTATCCCACTTTCCCCTCATCATTTCAAATTCAAAGTTGGGAGTCCTTGGGACAGCTTGGGTTTTGAACAACTTTATTCATTCATGGGGAAAGGTAAAGAAGAATGAAGGGAATCTCCATTTTTAGATTCATTTCATTTCAAAACAAGAATTGATAGTAAATATTCTAAAGCTCCAGGACTTTACTATTTATGAATCATTGATGTGGATATCTATTTATTAATCAACTCTTGTCCCTGGAGAAGAGAAAATGAAAGTGAAGGGATCAAGCACACTTAAATCTAACACGGTCATCTTGAATTTATAATTCATTTCATTCACAAACCTTTTGAAGCCAAATTGATAGAAGAGTTTATTAATTTTCATTGCCACAAATAGTAAGTGGTTTCAATGTTAAAGGATTAGGGACGGAAGTAGACTGTTAACTCAATTAGCTAAAAATTACCTTTCATTTGTCAATGAAATGAAGGATTTTTTAAGCTCAAGTGGAATAGGTGTGAGTTAGAAGCTATTCTCCAACCACATGTGAGTTTGAAATATTAGAAACCATTTTCGTCCATTTTCGTCCATTTAGGGGATTGTGTAATTTCCCATGTCCGTCTTTGAATAGTTGGAGAGGGTGAGTTAGAAGGTGTGATCTAATTCCTGGGCCTCATAAGTTTGGACTGTTTGGAGAGTAGAAGGTAGCAAAGATTGTGTTGAGTTAAGGGGGGGACAGGGAGATTCTCAACCCTTTGGGCCATACTATAAAAAGGGGATCAAGAGTTGAGTTTCTAGACATTCACTCAGCACATCTTCTTCTCAATATTAGAAATAAATAAAAACTCGTCTCTTAACGCCGTCAAAGGGTGAGTCAGTAACTGTGGCTAACTCTCAAAGTCCACACCGTTTCAGTTGAATAATAGGAAAGTGTTGTAGTAGATAGGAAGGGCTATCTTGTCCATTTATCCAGGAAATGACGAGGAGGCTTTTGGAGACGATGGTCACCCTTGCACTTCTAAGTCTCCTCCTCGTTACATCCTCCGCAAAGGAGGGACTGAGAAGGATACCCTTGAGGTCAACAATACTCCGCAACTCCCGTCAAACCCCACAAATCCCTGCTCTCTATTCCGCCCCAAAGGGCCAGCACCCCCAGCTCCCTCCCCTCACTCCCCTCTACTCAGTCCCTAAGGCCTCGGAGCCCAAAATAGCCGCCTTGTACTCCGCTCCCATCACTCGGTCACCGCAAGACAACCAAGTGGACTCTGAAGGAGGGACGACAGAAAGAGGGATGGGATCTATGACCACAGTCCAACCCGAGTCACCAGACTCTGAGGAAGGGGTGTCTGAAGATTATCAAGTGGGTGGGGTGACAGGTGGGCCGAATGAGGAGCCTGGCCAGAATGAGTTGGCCACCGAGAGCCCAGAGGACAATTCAAAGGGTCAAGTTTTATACGGGCCCCCTGGAGGGATAGAGGAGGTCACTGGACGACCTTTGGACCAAGATCAGATTGAGAACAGGCGGTTTGAGGATCAGATTCACATTCACGTCCTCTCCCATGAGGTTCGGTCCACTGGACTGTGAATAATTATACCCTTGACTACATTTCCAATCCCATTGGCAACACTGATGAGCTTAGTGAAGATGACACACGTCCTCCTACGTCTCCAAACACTTGTCCATTTCCCCTCTCCATTTTATGTGTTGGAAGGGTTGAAAAGGAAGAGAAATTAGTTGAGATCAAATCATAGAAATTGTATTGGAAATATTCACACATTCTTTTACTCACATTCAATTTAGGAAACAAATTGCTCAGTCACTCTTGAGTCCTTAAAACACAAGTTATTGGCAGACTGTGGTTGAGTTGGATGGGTGCGTAGTTTCCTCCTCAGTTCCTCCACATCATCTTCACATTTCAAAAGGGACACACACACCTCCAATCTATTCATTCATACACAACACACTTTCCCAATTTATTATCCATTTGAAATGGTGGGGAAATCTTTAATGAAATGAATTCATGTATTTTAGGGGGATAATATGATTGGGGCCATTGGGGGTGAGTACGGAGCTCCTCCCCTTCAACAAAGTACTCACTACTTACCTCCAACTCAGCCTCAAGTCCCAACGAGTTTCCAGGAGGAGCCGCAAAGCTTCCCAGGGCCTCAACCTCACCCAGGCTACCTCCAACCCCAATACATTCACCAACAACCTCAACCTCACAATACTCACAATACTCACAATACTCACAATACTCACAATACTCAAGAGTATGAAGGAGGTAGGTCAGAAGGGTCAGAGGGTTTGCGTGATGGGTGGAGTGGGGATTGGTTGGGGAGTGGAAAGCGGGAAGAAGGTCACAATGTCCACCCCCAGCCTGGAAGAGAGGTCAATGAGGTGTTGAGAAGGGATGAAGGCTTCCAAGGATATCCACACACTCCACCATATCCTCCACAACAAACTCATGGAGAAGAAAGAGGTCAAAAGCCTGAAGCTCCTGGCAGAGTCTCCAGTCCCCCAGGGGGCTACGAGAGAGGAAGAGGGGAAGTGAACAAGGAGCAGTTGGACCAACAATGGGCTAATAGCCAACCCACCCCCCAACAATACCAAACTTACTCGCATCAACAAGGCAATATCCGCAGTCCCCCCACAACAGTTCCCCACAACAATCCAAGAGAATATAAGCAAGTCCATGAGGAGATGCCCAGTTGGATCACACCACCTCAACTCCCTCTCCACCACAGTGGAAATGGAGGGGAGGGGAGATCTGACAATGGCTACTTACCCCCACCACCACCACCACCACCCCCGTCAACAAGGGCCATTTTCAATGATGTGCAGGGGGGGAGTGAGGACTTGGAAGGGCTGGATGGAAGGATTGTGGATGTGGCCCTTCTGCACAGAGTTCAGCAAATCATTGAAGACCACGAGCGACGACAAAAGGAAGAGAGGATTAATAAAGAGGGGGACAATGAGGCGCCCTACAGCCAAAGCCAAGGGGGCTATGGCCACAATTATGCCAGAGCCGAGAGCCGCTCAGGGCAACCTCCAGTCCCCACCGACCACCCCATCCAATCCCCCCACAACCAACACCACATCTACCCACACAATCCCAATAATATTGGCACTATTCAGAGTGAGAGGTCAGAGAAAGGGCCCTTGGTGGAATACCAAAAGGCCGTCCTCTCCACGCACTTCACAGAGACGGAGCTACTGAGAGAGCCACTTAGAGAGCCACTGAGAGAGCCACAGAGAGAGTACTTGGCCCCTTCCCCCCAATTCCCTTCCACTGAAAGTGAAGGGAGAGCATTTGATGAGAATAGAGGTGGAAGCGTAGAGTGGGGGAACCTAGGCTATGAAGGAGTTGATGTGAATGTGGCACATCCCCCCCTTCAGCCCCCATCCCCAAATTATGGAGAAAGAGGTTACAACGGGGTGGAGTACGGAGGGGGTCAAATTCTAGCTAATCACTTGGACTCACCCTCGGGTCACTCGTACTCTCAAGGGGACAAGTTTTCAGAGTCCTATGGAGCCCCCAAGGACTACATTTACCGCTCCAACTTTGTTGTGGATGACAAGTCCGTGTCCCCAAGGGGTGAGTTTTACGTGAGTCCTTCACCGGACACCCCACGGCCTGTCTACGGAGTCCCTTCCGCTCCACTCATCCCCTTACACTCCAACCAGCCGTTGGTGCCGTTGAAGCGGTTGAGGGAAGTGGAGGAGGACACTCAACTCCTCACTCTGCCTCTTCATCAATTACATCCTTCACAACTTGCGCAGTTCCATCAACCTGGTGGACAAGATGTTTTCTATGGACGAAATCGTGGACGAGTTGGAGTCGTCACTCGCCTTCTCCCAACCACTTTATAAAATCCCCGAGATCAATCTTTTAACGCGTGTAGTATGTATGTGCCCATGTTAGTCCCACGCGGGTCGTCGCGGGTGGATAATTGTTGGGATCTAGGGGAATTCTCTAGATTTTCAATGCATAGGGAATATATGAATGAAATGATGGGAGCTGTAAATGAGGAAAGAAAGATGATAGAAATGTGGATAAAATGTAATGAATATTAATGAGACATTTAATTTTCAATGCTTGAGGAAGGTGATATTAATAAATGTTGATAATAAAAGATGGTCAATAATTGTTGGGTTATAGATCAAGTTATATGGATTCTCCCCACTGTCCCCGTTGTCCCCGTTGTCGGTGGTGGGAATAATTTCCAGGATTCGAGTCTTGTTTTAAATCATCATCTTCACACATTCCCCTAATCTCACTTAGTATCTAGGAATCTAAGCCACCAGTGCCACCACTCACTCACCATTGAAATCATGATCATTATGATCATTATGATCAAGATGTGAGGTTGTAAAATGAGGATTGGGAGTCAAGTGTCCATGTCATCAAATCACTTCCCTCCACATGAAATGCTAACAATTCTAATGAAAAGGGATGAAAAGGTGGAGATGAGATTGAGACTGTTGATAAATGGTGAGGAGAGTTGACTGTTCACTTCACTCCTCTTTTAAAAGAAGGAAGAGTAGGTTATTAAAAAGAGTGTGCTGGACAAAGGGTTCTCAACTCAAAGGCGTCAAAGGTCACTTCTAAGGACACACGATGGACGCTATTATAGGTGGGCTGTTTGAGATGAACGTGTGGAGTTGGGCCGAGTTGGGGATGTTTGGGGCCTTGGGGGATAGGTGATTCCCCAGTTGGCCCTCTAAGGGAGAGTTGAGAGGTGAGGTGAAGGGAGGTTGGCCAATTGTGCCCACTTGATCATATTCTCCTCTGCTCCCTCTCGCATCGGCTCAAATCGAGGATTCATAAGAGTCAAGGACTGCGGAGAAATGAGGCCCTTTGTTAGAAAGTGTGGGGTCCCCTTAAGGCCATTGACAAGGCTAGTCCAGACTAGTGGAGAGAGAGGACTTACCTTGTAGAGTGGAAGACAAATGTCCGAGATCCAACGCATCTGAAGGAGAGGAAGCTCATCCTCCCGTTCTCTGTCCATTGAAGGGGGTGGGGTTATCTGGAACTGCTGTCTCTCCTGGTCACCCTGCAATATTCAACAATTCACTAGTCACCAATTATTACAACCATTACATGTTATAATTAATTAGATTAATGAAATGAACATGTTGCCGTGGCCACATGATCCACACAACCCCAACTCCCCACCCAAATAATCATTGAAAAGTTGTAAATTGAGGGATCAAGTTTTAGAAGAATTGCCCAACAATTTGCTTGATGATTTGAAATGATAAAATGGATCAATCTCCACAATCTCCACACTTCAAGTGTTAATCAATGGTTAAGATTTCCAAAGGATTTTTGCAATCTTGTGTAGGTTGTTAGGGTGTGAGGTATTGTGTGGGAGGGGGAGAAACGGTGTGGATTCCCACTAGAGAGTTTGGAGGGGATTAATGAGATCCTTGATGCTCCAGTAATTGGAGAGAGTGGAGCTGGAGAAGATTAGAGCTCTTCATGGAGACGAGGGATAAAAATACTAAAAATAGACCCTTTGGAGCTAGTCAAGGGATATTTAATGAAGGGAGGAGAGAATGATATAGAGACTATGCACACATCCTCTCTCTTCATTCATTTACTATACTACCTTCCTTCCATTATAAACTAACATCTCCACTGGGGAATTATCAATCGACCTTCCGGTGGGGTCAACCTTCAAAACGTGGACGTGGCACCAAACCATTTACTTACCAATTCTCTTCCCCTCCAACCACTAAAGAGAACATATAGTAACTATACTCTCATCATCATCATGATGATGATGATGATGATGATGATGATGATGATGATGATGCCATGATGATGATGATGATGGTGGTGGTGGTGGTATTGATTCTAGTGGAAGGATTGGGGAATGAGAGCTGCATCTCAGACTTGTTTCTTCAAATAATAGTACGGGGGGATTTCATGTTCCTTCCAGACCTCCGGAAGACAAAAGCGGTTAGGAAAGCTGCCAAAGTGGCTCCATATATTTCATGCACATACAATCCATTTCCTTATCTACAAAAGCCACATCCCTAGAATGGCCACAACATTTGAAAGAGATAGAGTTGTGACCTGAGCGAAGAATTCTGCAGTCACAAGTTCGGCCACACGACGCTGGACAGGCCAAGTTTTAGTTGAAGCCGCGAGGTCAGATGAGGTCATGAGGATGGAGCGAAGGACTTGTCGATTACTTTCCTCCTCCCAACAACCTCCGTCCACAAGATCACAAAAGAGGGGGCGACGTCTGGAATTGGAAATATATATGAATTACGAATTGTTTCTGATGCCATATTTAGAAATAGAAATGGTAGAATGTGTACTTGAAATAGACGGTGAGGTCTGTGGCTAAGATGGATTGCTTGAGGAGATTCATCACTCGAGAGTACTCCTCTTGACTCAAGCCAGAGAAGATGTTGTGACCCTGGGTAGGAGATATTAAACATGCTTGACCTCATCCATGCATATAAATAGATAAGATGGAACTCTCCTTACTTCGCTGTTGATGATCATGACGGCATGATTAAAGTGATGATGCTCCATCGTATTCTGTGTCCCGTACAAAAGAGACAAGGCTGACCCTGTCCTATGAAATCAATTGAAAATCTCTAGTCTACTCCAATCACAAATTCATATCCACAACAACATTTATTCTCCAACGGATTAGAAAGTGGGGAAAGCATAAAAAGGGATAAAAAGTGTATTTTGGCACAATTTCAACTTTCTCCATCCATGTTGGCCTCATGTTGGCCTCATGTTGGCCTCATGTTGGCCTCATGTTGGCCTCATGTTGGCCTCACGTTGCTCTAACGCTGATTTGCGATTTAATTCATTTCCCTTTTGATATGAAAGGTAATTTGTTGAGTGTGCTGAGAATTTGTAATTTATGTTGGCCTTACATTTCCTCTTACACAAGAAGAGAGTAAGTGGGAGATTTATAAATGCGGCTAATGCGGGTATCTGTCACAAGTAGTGAGTGGGCGTAAGGTAGAGAGGCTAAGGATTTTTTAGTCCATGCATGGGCAAGTTGTTGGCTGAGAAAGTGCGGCGGTTGAGGCTGTTGTCTAACAACAAGTAAATGGGCCAAAGGGGGGAATGAAATGATTGTGGGCTCAAGTTACTTTGCTTGGAATGAGTTGTTGGTTCCACGGTGGTCGAGGTCATGACACAAGCAGGCCACGAACATTGCCAAAACCTCGAGGTCAGAGAAAGTCTCTTTCATTTCACAAGTCTGAAGAGGAAGAAGAGTATGAATTGCTAATATACGAAAGGAATAGGGAATCACAATCTTCACAATCAGAGTCACTTACGATGAGAGTGGCAAACATGACCTGGGCCACATTGAAGGCATGACGCCAATTGTGATATGGAACGTCCCGATAGTTCCGTTGAACCGTCAACAGCCATCGAACCACAGTCTATATGAATATAGAAAATAAGCTATGGAGAATATCACAAGCTAGCAATGTGTGCTTACCGGGTAGTCCATTTTGAAAGTTGAGAGGAGAGTCAAGTCGATGAACATGCGAATGGCAGCTAAAATCATTTGATCTGGACTAAGAGAAAAGTCGTCGAATGATAAGGAGGGCAATCCCCAATCATGTCCACTAGGAACTTCCAAACTCTAAAAGGAAACAACAAACTCCAGCCAACCAACAACCCAACAACCCTAACAACTAACCATCTCAATTATGAACAAAGACGCTGGGAACTATTGGCTAGTTAACTAGGTTGAATAGGTGGTGTGAATTGATATTAAGAGCCCTTACCAATAGGGGCTCAACTTCTTTGGTGGTGGCAGTGGCATGATAGGACAGCACCTAGTTCATATCACACAATAACATCAACACCCACAAAAACAACCTCTCATTCACGACCACAGATTGGCCTAGAACAATGCGGATATGCGGAGCCTCTTCAGGGCTGGTTAGGTTAAGCAGATATTTAAGATCGTTTCAAAAGATGACTGGAATGAGCTACTATTTATAATTATTCTCTTCCAACCATTTTTTGAACATGTTATAAAAAGTGTATAGTGAAGGGAAAGGAGGTACTTCAATGGCGACTTTTTGTCTGGCGATGGCCATCTCGAGTTCTCCGTAAGTGAGAGTGTTGTTGATCCCCAGACCACAGAAGATGGTGAAAGCCTGTAAATAAATAAGGATGAATTGATGAGGATATTGTGAGAGTATTAAGAGGGAGGATGATGACATTTGGATGGATGAGATTAGATTCCCAATATCCTTGAACCCAGAAAGCTCCATACACTTTTCTGACTATCTCGAGTTGTGTCAAGTTGTGTGGAAGGAGGAGTAGGGAGTCCCAACTCATCATCACAATTACTGCCACCGAGAGGGTGTGAAAGGGGGGACTGACCTCAAACAAGGACTCGTCATGATCATCAAAGGGCATGTTGTTCACTTTGTTCACAATGGTAGCAACGCCGATGATCTCGGCATGTCTGTTTCGAATGGGCATGGCGAGGAGAGAGCGAAGGTTGCCCCCACTTCCTCGCTCCACTTCCACAATCTCGGCAATGTTGATCACCTCTCCACTCCCCGCCACTTGCTCCGCCAATTTGAGCAAGTTACACGAGATGTGACCCTCAAATGATTTCCCCGACCTTTTAGAACCATGGAATTATTGGAATTACTCGGAGAAGTTGGGTTGGGAGAGAAAGGACAAGGAGATATTAGAGTCCACAATACCTGGAATGATAACAAGGCACCTCGGGGCTCTCATGTCCGTTGGGCCCAGAGTTGAGCTCAAAGAGTTTCGAAAATACCACCTCCTGTCCAACATTCAATCTCATTGACCATGATCTCTATAGTCACCAATTCCCAAATCATCCAACTAGACCACTTTACCTCACTTTTCCTTTGTTGCTCATCCAATAATAAAACAGCGGCCCGTTCGCATTTTAAAAGTCGCTGGGCTCGCTGCATGATCTTAAGAATGACAGCCTCGAGGGAGGTCTGCTCCTCAAACAAGTCATGGACCACTTCCAGCAAGTTCTACAAAATCACATCTATAATAACAAGAGATTTAAAATCCTACTCATCTTCTTACTCGATTTCCTTCATATTCCCTTCGCGTAGCTTCCATGATCTGAGCGTTGGTGAGGGCAATGCTCACGAATTGTAGATATGTTTCAAGGAGCTGGAGAGAGAGAGGAAATTAATTATGCGCTTTCAAGGGGCAACAGTTCAAAGGTCAATCACCTTCTGGTCCTCCTCAGAGAAGGACTTGACTGATTTGTGGTTGGAAAGGAGAGTTTTGTTGACGACTTGAGCCACACCGATCACCTCCTCCTCGCCGCAACTTCGAATGGCCATGCAGAGGAGGGAGTCCGTGTGTTGACCTAGAATCCTGTCCACCCCGTCCTTGTACCGAGGGTCCTACACATATTTCACTCATTTAAATTATATCCTAATTCATAGGTCTGGATCATGGAGGTTTATGAAAATGTATGTGGCGTATTGACCTGGTAGGCCACTTCAAGGTTGACAGTCTCTCCAGTTTCAGCACACCATCCCAGAATCCCCTTGCCCCATGGGATCTGAACTGCATTGGGGTCCGAGGTGCAGGGGACGAAGTCAGTCCCACATGGAACGTCAAACACCTACACAACACACACTCTCAACTCTCTCACCAATAAAACATGAATTGGGAGTTGATGACCTTTGACACTAAAGTTTGTTTCCCCTTGGGTCCCTCCACAAGGAAGAGGGAGGCAGCCTCGGCGTCCAGCAGAATGGCGAGATTCTCTGTAATTTTTTTGGTCAAGCTCTTGAGGTCCAAGTCGTTGGCAATGTCTTTGACGATGTCCAGGAAGAAAGCTCGGTCGTCCATGCGACGCAGTTCTCGCTTCATCTCAAAGTGGTTGGAGGCATAGCGGGGGAGTTTGACCTTTGAAAGAGAATGATTTGTTTGGTTATGTTGGGGTGTTGAGAGTGATGAGAGTGTTATTGAGAGTGACCTTTGACTGGATGAGGAGTGAGAGGATGTTAAAGGAGTTGTGTGGAAGGGATGTGTATTTCCGCATGTCCTTGAGACTGGAGCGTCGAGATGTGGCGGAGCCGGTGGACGGAAGGGACTCCACCTCCGACTCATCCTTCTGATAAACGCTACGACTTTTTGCACGCCCAAAATCAGAGCGCAGAAATCGTGAGTTGTGACTCTTGTGAGCCTTAGGAGAGCCAACCACCCCTGAAAAACAACATCTCATCCCACTGACCACGCAGTGACCACAGTGACCACAGTGACCACAGTGACCACTATGCCCTGAACAAGGTGCCAAGAAAACTTTGAAATCACATGGGATCAGATGAGTGGAAATGTTTTCAAATACTCAGTAACTACTCCCTACTCTTCCGTCTCTTTCAAATGGATCCATTCAAAACGTGCTCAAATATTAGGCAAGGGAATATAGAGAAAGGAGTGAACACTGGTCACGCTGGTCACAGTGGTCACTCTCCATTTCCATTGGGCCAATGATATAGAGATTGGAGAAATTCTAGTATGCTCTATTCAAAATCCCACCTGAGGTTATCAGGTTCTCTATTGAGATGTTAAATATGGGGCACTAGCTTGAGAGTTAATTCCCTTGTGACCAACTTGGTTGATCCTCTCAGTAATTTCCATTCACGTTTATCTGTTGAACATGTATGCAGAATATCCTAGCATCATTTGAAAGGTAATTGAGGACAAAGTTCCAACTAACGACTTACCGAATGTGTCCTGTTGGGGCGGACTGGTGTGCTGAGTGATACGGTGAAGACTACGGTGAGGAGGACTGGAGGGTGACGATGGTGACAATGGTGACATGGGAGCGGAAGTAGCGGAGACGGATGCGCCACAAGCTCGTCCTGAGGATGACCTCCTCTCAGAGGTACGCGAGGTTGGAGGTCCCAGGAAGACGGTGGATCGTTGTCCCATGTTCCCTTCACAGAGGATGACGTAGCCATGCTGAGTGAGCCACTGGTTAATGAGCCCAATGTCCGCCTGCAACCAACCAAAGTAATCATCCTTGACCTTGATCCTTGCTCTTGTGATAGGGAGAGGGTGGTGGACGGTGGGGGTGTACCTTTTGAAGGAAGTAGTCCTTGAAGGCTTGAGGGTTAAGGTCCAGCCATTTGGCAATCTCCTCCCTCTCCACACTCATCCCACTCGGTATCCTTCACTCCGACCTCACATCCCAACACTCTCATTTAAATCAGCGCCCATTCTTCGGAATTGTCATTGAGATGATGATGGACACTAACTCCTCCACACTGCTGGACACTAC
This sequence comes from Agrenia bidenticulata, assembly GCA_034694785.1. Taxonomy (NCBI): domain Eukaryota; kingdom Metazoa; phylum Arthropoda; class Collembola; order Entomobryomorpha; family Isotomidae; genus Agrenia; species Agrenia bidenticulata. The sequence continues at coordinate 58,721 of JAQFYM010000405.1, forward strand.
TCGAGAGAAGACTAAGGAATTAATTATATTTTCTACTCTCCCTCAAGAGTATTCCGGAGATTGATGAGATTGAGGATGACATGTGTTGAGGGGAAGGTGAGACTTTGAAAGTGTAAATTATGAGGACAGCAAGTAGATGATCAACTGTCCATTACTCAATACGGCCCTACACAATAACTTTCACATCACAATTGCCAACAATTGCCAACAATTGGTCAATTAGAATAGAGTTGAGTAGGTTTTCATGGTTTGGCTATGACTAGAGAAAAGTAAGGAAGCTAAGTGTGTATAAAATGTCACAAAATGTGATTTAGTGGAGAGAGATGGGTGTGAGATGTTACCCGGGTGCTGGACTCGGAGTGACTGAAGATTAGGTGAGTGGTGGTGGATCCACCTACTTGTTTAGTCGATTCTTCCTTCCTCTCCTCAGTCTCTCAAAATCGGATATTCAAAACATCAACTGCCTCCACACAAACCCAAACTCTCAACAGTCTCAACCTTCCAAATCATCCAAATTCATATCAAACACAAGCTGAACATGTAAGAAAGGACGAGTCCAACCTCCAACATGCAACATTTCAATCCTCTTTTATTATCTATCATTGTACGTAGTGTATTTCAATTTATAAATCTATTTATTATCCACCAATACCAAACTTTAATTAAAATCTAAACTTGCTTCATAAAATAACATAATTTTACATAAAAAAGGGGAATTTAAGCACAAGTTATGAGTGGATTGTTTCACTCAAAGTTCCCCGCTACCGATCACTCTCAAAGTCAAATTGTTGACACTATAGTCATTGAGTTTGTAGGGGAGACTGGAGAGATTTCTCATTCATTTCCCTGGCCTTTGAAGAGAGCCCTTGTGAGAACAGAAATTGTACCTACCTCACACTCATCATCAAAATTCAAAGGGTCCAAAAATTGACCAAAGAGGCTGAGAGTGTCCAGAACACTTTCTGTCCACACCAAGCCTCTAAATTGTAAATAGGTGGTGGGATAAGAAGGAGAGATGATAGTAAATCCCACCCACACAGCCCACATCTCTCCCACAAACATACCGAGTTCAATAAATATACAAAGAATCATTTAATCTATAATGAGGACTCCTCCCGCCATATTAGGGACTAAATTGTTTGATGATAAATCCAAGTGTTAGTTGTGGAGAGATGACTTGTAGTGAATATTGGATGATAGCTTCTGCTTTTGCATGAGATAGAGTTGAAGGATGGTGGACTCTTCCCTTAAGATGGCAACTTGGGCTCGAAGGGTCCCATTCTCTTGTTCCAGATCATTCACACGCACTGCAATCTGAAGAGAGAATAATTATTAACTTCCATGCACATCCTCCCCCCCCAGTCTCCCCACTCTCCCCAGTCATTAAAGCAATGATACCTCATCTTCACGAAGCTTGCGGGCATCCCTCGACTTTTTGGCCGCGAGGTTGTTCCTTCGTCGTCGCTCATAGTATTTCTCATCCTTGTCCCCTGAGGCGGAGAGTGTGGAATCCCAGGAGAGATTGGTGCGCTCAAGGTGTTGGACCACACCCATCTCCATACCTAATTACAATCACATATCTCAACATCACTTTTTACCATTTCACGGCTCATTACTATTTTCTTTTCAAAATTCTTAACTTCAATGTAGATAAAGTGCGGTCAAGTTTATAATGATTGAGGAGTTAGGAGTTGATATTAGGATTTGGATAAAGATATGAAACAAGAGCTCAAATCTACGAACCCTTCAAGAGCACATAACATTGAAGGGAAATCCTTTGAATTCCCTTGTATTTAAATAATGTAGATTATTGTAGATAAGTAATGTTTTATATCCTTGCACTGCGTTGGAGTCAAATATTTTAGCTTTAATATTTTTAGTAATTGGTGATATGGCCTGTTGACTAGGACCAACTTCAACCACCTGCTCTTCCAAATAATTCCCCCATCAATTGAATAAGTAAAAGGATTTACCGATTTGTGTTGTGGTGCGTGACTCCATGATTGAACTTGGCCACCTTGGGACCAGCTCAAAATGATGACTTGCTTGTGAATCCAATGTTTCTACAATCTCCGTCTACACTTGAAGATAAAATGGACTGGGAAAAGTGGGATCTCCTCTCCCCTATCTTATTCAATGATCGGAATATTTATGCAAATATCCGCAAAACATTCATCATCCCACTAGATAACTATTTATATTCAAAACTCATCACATGAAATACACACAACACTCTGAATAATAGTCACAATTCTCAAAACATCTTTTCAACATCTATTCAAACAGCACACAAGTTTTAAAATTGACGAGTATAACAACCAATAGAGATTGGATAGAGACGACTCAATTCTACTTCCACAGTTGGTGTTTGAAGTGTGAGGGAGTTGCGATGGAGCCGATGGAGGTATTTACAATCAATGGAATTCCATTCACAAAATATCTCCAATCATCTTCTCCCACAAATCTTGAGAGCCAAAAGAGATTGATTTAAATGATCTTCAAGGGATTATAATAATCTATAATTCTTCATTTCAAATGTTTGCATTTAATTTTGAAAATTTCAAATGAAAAGAGTCTACAATTCTTGACTTAAATTCTAGTAAAGGAGTTGGTATAGTTTTTAAAAAACCACTGACTACCACTACAATGATGACTTAGATGATTATTAATTAGTGTGTACTCTGTTGATAAAGAACTAGTCGTATCCCATATTGCCACGTTCCATATACGCTTTCCTTATGTCATCAGAGTTTCTACGAATCCGGCGACCAATCGGCTCCAAGTCTCCGTAACACTTGATAAACACCGAGTCCACGGCTTCTCTCGCCTCCTCCGTGGAAACATTTCGAACTGCCAACACAGAGTCCACAGCCCGTTTCTTGACACATTCCTTTTAGGATCATAAAATTCATAAATGCTTATTGGAGAGAATATATAGCAAGTGGAATTTGCAAACAAGACCGTTACAGGCCCTTACCTCATGTTGCTTTTTGACATTGAAGGGAGAGGCGGTTCCATAGGTCCAGGCACTGAGGAAGCTACAGTGAGCCAAATTGGCAGCCCGAATTTCGGTGCAAGCTAAATGTTTGATGTCTTTGAGGTCCATGTTGTGTCGGCAGTAGTCGAACATGTGAATCATTTCATGGGTGAGAACTCCTTGGATCATTCCTTGATATCGAGCCGTGTTTTGACAAACTACAACCTAGAAAATAGTCAAAATAATTAATAGAGCCAACACCAACAACACCAACAACGGTAACCACTACAGTGTTGGAGAGGTGGAAAAGTACCTGATTGAGGAAAGGGTCATAACCTCCGGTGACAGAGTGGTCACAAACTTCACAAGATATGTGTCGACGAATGTCTATGCCACTGAGAAATAAGAGTATTTGTACTGGTGGTGGACAATGTTATGTGTTATAAATAGTGAGGAGGGATTGTGTACCATCCGGATGCGTTGAGGGCTCCCATCATTATCCTCACCAGATGACCTAGATATACAATTTCAAATCAATCATGTCAAACTGTCACAAGTAGTCACAAGTACTACAAGAGTAGAAGGAGCAGCTCCAGCTGTTTTAGTCCTCTTACTTTTTTGAATAACTTTCCACACGTTGCGCTCGCACTTGATCTTGTCGATCCCTTCTCGTCCTTCCCCCCTGAAAAGGACTTGAAACCAAGAAGGGGCGTACTTGTCCCCTCCGCGCTCCGGGTACAACTTTCTCGACTTGTCCTCCACACGAAGGGACTCGATAAGCCCATTGCCGTCCAACTCTCCTCCTCCACACTTGCCCTCTTCTTTCAACTTGGCCTTGGCCTCTTTAGTCCTCTTGCTTTCCAAGTCCAGTCGAGCCAACGCCTCCTCCACACTTTCCGAACAGTCCACTCTTCTCATCTACCAACAAGCCAACAACAACATCAACAAATCTCCCATCTCATTCTTTAATACATTTACAACATTTACAACATTTACAACCCTCAATACCCTTTCTTCCAACATCATTTATCATTCATTGTATCATCATGCAGAATACCTTGTATTTTAAAGCATTTTGACACGTAAATAAAGATTAACTCAACTCAACTGGGACAATTTAAAATTTAAATCACCCTTACCGGCCTTACCCTCTAATATTTAAGCTGATGATCGTCCCACTGCTCCAACTCACAAATATACCTAATCAACGCTTAATTATCCCCTAATTATCGCCTAATAACCAAATAATAATCAAGTGCATTCAAAGGTTTAAAAATGATTAAAATCAATGAATTTAAATGTTGATAATTTGAATACTTGTCCCTCCGCACGTGTAAATAACTTTCCCGCTCTTTCTACATCTCTTATCTTGGGGCATTGTGATAATTTTCATTCTAATCTCTCTTTGAATTGAATGTGCAGAAAAGAAGTTGATGAGAGTTGAAGAGTGATGAGTTGATGACCTCTCATTGACCCCATTGAATAAGAATGGAATGAATGGTGAAGGATATGCAACGGAAGCTTTGCCCACTCAGCTGTATTTAATCTTGGAGGAAACCACCACGTCATTTTAGTGATTTAAATCATTTAAATCCTTTCTACATAACACATGATATTAATATTATTAATTGTTGATTGTGGAGTTTAATTTTTATGAAATTGTGTTGCCTGGTCAAGTTGTGAGTGCTAGCTCACCACTTTTCTCCACTTTGTAACTTTGTAACTTTGTAACTTTGTTGGTGATGTATTTAAAAGAGGAGAGTCATCATTTGGGAGGTCAAGGAAAGGTGAAGCTGAATATGAGAAATTGTTATCACCTTTTAGCAGAGTTGATCTTTGTTCAAAGATGCTGTTGTGAGGAGATTTCGATTTCCATAAATAGCCAGTCAAATGTGATTGAGAGTCATCAGTCAACTTCCAACCCTCCCAACAGTCCCAACAGCCCCAGGAACCAGAAAAGGAATCAAAAGTCGACATACAAAGTTTCAAAATGAGGACAATCACTTTGATTGCTCTCTTCATCTGCGGTAAGTTACTTAGCTACTTTTTTACTATTTCATTCAAACCCAAGGGACAAGTGTGAAATGGTTTCCATGGAGATTGACTTTGTTATTTCATTTGAATATTTCAGCTGCGGCCTCCGTACAGAGTGCTGACCAGATCCAGTGGAACGACAACAACGAGTGGGTGTACAAGCTCCAAGGTCAAACGGTCGTCGGAGTCCCCCTTCCAGCTGTCCAAGGCAATGGAGTCCGTATCGACCAAACGGTGCGAATCATCCGTCAGTCTCCACGCTCCTACATCATCCAGGTATGTCAGCAACTCAATGATACTCACAGTACTCAACTCTAATGTCAATTCCAATTAAAATGTGCTTGAAAATTCTGATATTAAATTAGTGCCAAGACATCAGGGTGAAGGAATTGAGGAACAGGTTGTCCGAGGGGGCTTCATCCTCCTCCTCTTCTTCTTCCTCTTCCTCAAGCAGTGAGAGCAACTCTGCCTCAGGCTCCAGCGAAGAGGTCACCGTCTCCGTTTCCAACGACATCCTTCAAGTCCTTCAGGCTCCATTTGAAGTTCAAGTGGCCAGCAACCGTGTTCAGGCCATCCGTGTCCAAGGTGGAACTCCAGACTGGGCCATCAACATCAAACGAGCCCTCATCGCCCAATTCCACTACTTCTTTGAGCAGGCTGGAGAGATGGCCACTGGAGGCGCATCTCCTTATTCTTATTCAGACAGGAGTGACAACTCATTCACAGTCCAACATAAATCTCTCTTCGGAAACTGTCCCGTCAACTACAGACATTCTGACCTTGGACCTGTCTCCAGCTCCCAGGAGAAAATCCAAATCCAGCTCCAAGAAACTCTCAAGTCCATGGACCTCCAGGCCCGATTCCGATCCGATTTTGGCTCCAGCAGCTCCTCTTCTTCCAGCAGCTCCTCCAGCAGCTCCAGCTCTTCCTCCTCTTCCGAGAGCAGCGAGGACTCACTCAACACTTCCAGCAGCAGCGACAGCAGCGAAGAGAACATGGAGATGCGTCTCCCACGATTGATCTCTGAATTCTCTCAAAACCCAAATACCAACGTATGTCAAACTTTAATCATTTGACCCAATATTATTGGAAATCATGAAGATGTTTATTATATGTGCCCCCTTTAATACATGTTGGAATGTTTGGTTGCAGAAATTGTGCGGATCCAATGACCGAGCTATCGTCCTTATCAAGAGTGTCAACTTGACAGGATGTTCGCATGCTTCCACTTTGTCCATGGGACACCCAGCGGTTGAGTTGAACAACACAAATCCCTTGTTCCAGCGCAATGTGGTGATCCTTAATATTGGATGTGGAATGGGAGCCGGAGATTTCAAAACTTTGGCCATCCTCACCGCCGACAGCCTCAACATTGGAATGGAAAAGCAAAAGCTTCCAAGCTTCAAGCAACTCACCACTCAATTGGCTTCCTTGAAAAGCGTCCGAAACGCCCCCTCAATCACTCAAGGACCCTCTAACCCCATCACCATCAATGACCTCACCTACCAATTCTCAAACCAGAGACCACGGGCTGATGGAACTCAGCGATCATGGTCTGGCCAACAACAACAACAACAACAACAACAACAACAACAACAACATCGAAGTGGACGTTTCGGTCGGGCTGCCAGTCGTAGCTCTGACTCCAACTCCGATTCCAGCTCCGACTCTCAATCTAATGAAGGTACACTCACCGCAGCACTTGCTCACAAATTGACTGCATCTAAATACATTTTGAAATACCTTGAAATACGCTGTTTATAGATTCCCGAGAGGATGTCAATCTTGAGGATGCCCCAATCGGCCCCATGAGCTTTGGAAAGTTGAACCAACAAGAACGCGTTGATCGAATCAAGGATCTGTTGCGTGAAGTGACTCGTATGTTCCAAGAATCCCGGCCCAACGGTAGCCCAATCAACACTCACAACGTTATGGACAAGTACCGAACTGTGATTCGCTTGATCCGAACCCTCTCCCAAAATGCCCTTAGCAAACTCTACGCCGTTCTCACCACTGAAGGGTACGTCTCGTACGAGTTGTACGCATTCAGCTTTTAAACCTGAGCGTTACAATTATTTTTACATGAATATGTCTAAACCGTGTTTACAGACAAAGCACCAACAACCGTGGGCTGTACACTCTGTACTACAACGCCCTTCTCATCTCCGGAACCGGACCTTCCCTTTCCGTGTGCGATGCCTTGACCCGGAGCAGCCAAATCGACCCCGTTCAAAAGGCTCACTACCTCTTGTCTGTCCCACAATACGCTCGATTCCCTACCAAGCAGCTGATTCGTCAGTTCAAGACGACGGTGGAGCAATTGGCTGGAGACAAGACTTACGGATCCCTTGGCCTCAACTCCCTGGCCTCCCTCACCCACCAAGCCTGTGTGAACAGCCGTGTGGCTGCTGCCAAGTACCCCGTAAGCCACTTACAACAAACTCCCAGCCTTTTTTTTATCCTTTTGAGTTGGATGATTTAAAGGAAGTTGTCCCTCTCCTCTAGGTTGAGGTAGTTGGTCAGTTCTGTGACCCCAAATTTGCTAATGATGAGGTCCTTGGGTTCTTCATGAACAAATTGTGGAGTGGAATCATGACCGGAGGTCGTGACGAGCAAAAGGCTGTCCTTATTTCTGCTGTGGCCATTTTGGGACTTCCCCAAGCCGTCCCTGCCCTAGAGCAAGTGATCGGAGACAGCAACCAGTCCACTTACATCCGCACCAAGGCTATCTTTGCCTACAAGCGACTCATTCAATCCAACAACGGAAAGTAAGTGCCCCTAACTACTTGACCATACATTTCCTAAGGGATTTAATAATACTGAGCGGACTTGACGTTCCAGTGACGCCGTCTCCAAGACCTTCGTCAAGGACACCGTCCTCCCCAACCTCTTGGCTCACTTTGAGAATGAGGCTCTGCCCTCTGCCACTCGAATGGCCGCCGCTGCTCTCATCTTCCCCTGTGAACACTCCACCTATGAACATTACAACCGTGTCGCTGTTGCCGCCCAAAAGGCCAACCCTGAGATTCAAAACTTTGTGGCCACTTCCTTCAAGAGCATGTCGCAGATGGAGCCCGTAGCCAGGAACCACAAGAGGATGTGAGAATTGCTATTACACGCCAATATTCGATGATGATGAATGGGATAGGGACAATGATTGTGTGTGTGGTTGTGTATTTTAGGAAGCAGATTGCTCAGTCCATCAGCTATCCCGGCCTCCAAGGAGTTGAAGAGGGTGTGTCCATGAACATTTATGCCGCTGAAGAGATTGAAGATTCTGAGGTAGAGTTGTTCGGACGATTCGGCCTCATCAAGTCCCACAACACCAACAACTTCCTCCACCTGTACACGAAGGGAGCTGTGGAATTCGGTCGAGATCCATTGGAGCTCACTCCATTCTCCATGTCCGCCTCTTTCCAGTCCCGAACCAACGACATTTGGAAGGATGCTAACCTTTACACTCAACTCAATCTGTGGAACGAAATGTTCATTCAAACCAAGTGGACCTCACAAACGATTGAGAACCTCATCAAGAGTACGCCATCCATATCTTTACATGATCAACAAGTATCAATTCCATCCTTGCTTTTCTGAGTTCATTACTATGTATTTGTGTGGAACAGGCACTGAGATCGGAAGGATCGTCTCCATCTGGCTCTCTGAGAGTAGCAACGGCAATGCCCTCCGTGGAAGGATCGAGAAAATCAACGTCCAAAAGGCCGTCATGCCTTGGGAGCAAGTCAAGGAAGTCCCCACCATCTTGGGTTACCCAGTTACCTTCCGAATGAGCGTCCCAGTCATCTTCTCCACCGTAGGACAAATCGGACTCAAGGGTCAAGACCAAAACACACGAGTTCAGGGAGACTTTTACTTTGCGTGAGTTTTATTATCCAACACTAAACTTAAACTAAAGTCTCTCAGTCTCTAGAGTGGCATTTAAACAATTCTTCCCTTTGCGTCCCTATAGCGTCTCTGGCCAAGTCAAGTACCGTTTAACCGCCAAGGTTCCATACACCATGAAGGAATACCAGGTAGGTTTCGAAAGGAACTTGGCCCTGGAACTCCCCCTTCGAGTGATTGCCCAGAAAGGACCAAGAGGTTCCATGTCTCTGGCTGTTACCCCCACCCATTTGGACAACTCTGGAAAGCCTACTGGAGAAATCCGTCTCATGTCTTACGGCCAACTCCCATACTCGGCCGTCATCCAAGACTCCTGGGCCAAGAACCTCAAGGAGAAGTACCAAGAGTTCAAGCCCATCCGAACCAGCCGACAACCTGAACAAGAATCTGAGGAATTCAATTCCCAGGATACTGGCTTCTCTGGATACTACGAATGCGAAACTGACAAGCACACCTCGGCCACCAAGCACTACGAAATGTTCCTCTACAAGAACATGAACTTCAATTTGAATCTGGAGAAATCCCGAGCCAGCACTCTGATGATCGTAGGCGCCTCTGGTTCGTTGTACTCTATTCTTTTACTAATCATAGTAATATTATTAGACTGAGTGGATTTACAAATGATTTCAATGAATTCTAAAGCCTCAGCTGGGGACGTGAAGCGATCTTCCGGAAGCAGCTCCGAGTCCAACGAGTCCAACAACTCCAAGAGAAATAGCGTGGAAAGTGCCGAGATTGAAAGTAATTTTCCCCCTTCAATCCATGTGCTTATTATTGAGGCTATTGAGAGTGGTTGGATGTCAAGTTGACGTTTTTGGATGGCTTGTTGCAGGTGGAAGGATGTATGCTTTCGCCGTAACTGGTAAGAAAGATTACATTCAGCCTTTGGACAAGAAGGCAGTGAATATCAATGAGATCAGCGGACCAGGATCCAAGTCCACCTTCCAATACCTTGTGCAGTGTGCTTTCTCCGATGAGAAGGCGGACGGCTACTTCAAATTGGCGGCTGGAAAATCTGCGGATGAAGCCGCAAAGGATTTGCCACAATCAGGAGGACTTGAAGCAGTACGAAATGCTATTGTTCAGTCCCCCAGCAGTCCACAACAGGAATCTGGATGTTTGGAGGTGGATCATCAGACCCAGGAGAGCCAAAACCAGAAATCTTACAACGGAGAATGGGCCGGTCGATTGAACAGTAAGGAAGTTAGCTCATTTCAAATCAATTTATATGAATTTATATTGAAGGTAGTAACTGGACCTTGAACCATTTGTAGCCCAAATTCGTGTTGGACAATCCTGCTCCTCTCTTCATAAAATCCAAGTGGACACTGACATCCAAGCCACTCTCAACAAATTTGAAGCCAAATTGAACGTTCGCGTAAGTCATATCGGATATCCATTATATAGCCAACTTATATTCATGTCACTTATTTTTACGTACTAATTTTTGATGCTTACTAAACAGAACAACAAATCAGTCCACCCAACTCTTCGATATGCCGTCAACCACATTCAAAAATTCGCCAATGAAAATTGGAATACGCAAAACGGTGGGATATGATTTACAGCATTCAAACAACCACAGCCTATTATTTTCCTCCAATTTTAAATATCCCGTTGAACCCATTTTTTGAATAGGAGTCCAACTGAAAATGCAAGCCGAGCCCCTTCAGGCCCATTTCCAATACTCTCCCCGTCAAGCCAATTACTTGCATCAATCCGCTAGTCGATCAGCTAGGAACCTTTACGCCAACCAACAATGGAGCTCAGGTGACTAAAAACTTGGGAAACATTTAGCAACATAACGGAGTTCCAAATCTTAATCTTGTCCCATTGATTTTGCAGATAAATATCAACAGGCCCGTCGCTCCAGCAAACAATCTCAATCCTCATCTTCTTCATCTTCCGAAGAATCATCTCGACGATTTTAAACTATTTACACTCATTTCAACTTATTTATTTAAAACACTGTCAATCTAAATTATTAACAAACTCTCCAATCCCCTATTCACCTCAAATATCATTCGAGAATAAAAATACTCCTTTCTGCATATTAATTCAACCACTTGTTCTCAAATCATTATACTACTCACTATTCCCCACCATCTTTACAAGATAAGAACAAACCATCCTATGTGCTAAATAAAGGAATCCCAACATTAAATTGATCAAGAGATTATGTCGTAAACTAGGGCAGTTACTTTAATCGAATTTTTTTTCGATTTATCATAGCTCTTTAGTATATCACTTTTCTACCGTTTGACAATCTCATTTAAAAATATGAAATGGGTAATGCGTGGGAGAAATGGTCTCATACTCTCATATGATTTATGAATTATTTTTAAAAATTTATTTATTTGAAAAATAATATTTTTTCCACTAAACTCAAGATTACTCCAAAACCACAGACAGGATGTTTTTGAATCAATGGTTTTTTGATAGCTTTATTAGTGGACTGAATATTGACTTATTCAAAGTAAAGTAAAGTTAGCTGTTTAATAACATCTCCCTTTCCGAACGGATTCCATCCTACAGTGGTTTTAGTTTCAATTTTCAGTTTATTCTAGCATTAATTTTTATTACTACACTACACTACGTTACTCTTTCCATAAAAAGCCTAAATAGATAAATAAAATGCTAGTGGGGTAATTTTTGTTTTTTGGTAAAGCCTAGTAATTGGTGTAAAAAAATGGTTGACCTTAGCCATTTGCTTCGATGAAATTAAAGAGGTCAAAGTATCCATAGTATTTATTTTTATTACTAAACTACCCTACGTTACTCTTTCCATAAAAACTGAAGTTTCTCCCATTTACACTCTCCACATTCATACCCATCGAAAATTGGCTTGATTACGAAGTTTTGAAGAAATTCACGACCATTCGAGTCTGTTACAAGAGGAATGAGTTTAGATTTAGAGCACTGAGCTTTTACGCCTTCAATCCGCATGTAAACTATTGGCTTTCTAGTCCGGTGCGGCCTTGACGTGGATTTCACTTCAGTTCGACTTTTCTGAGTTTTCGATTATTTTGCTGATTTGGAACTAGTTACATTCTTCTCCTTGCGCATCTTGGAACTTCCTGTTCCCTCGTCCCGGCCACAGTCACCATCGTCATCTTGGAAATAATCGTCTTCATACACTGTTTCATTGGCGGCTACTTCTTGTTCAATAACATAGTCTCAAGGATAGGGATGGGTACATGAATCAGGTGTTGAAACTCGTTCCCTTGTAAGAAAGTTCATTTAATTGTTAGGAACGTATATGCGGGTGTGGGTGCGGGTGGATGGGATTGCAATGAAGATTATAAAGAATATATTCAAATGATTGTCCATATTATGGTACCCTAATTTATATGTTGACTCTTTTAAATTTTATTCAAATTTGACTAAAATTTTTTTTTAATTTAAATTTAAATTTAAAATAGATAAAAGTAATTTAAATAAAATTTTTAAAATAAATTTAAATTTAAAATTTAATTAAAATTTAAAAAAAAAATAGTAACCTAAAAAATGTTATGAAGCATCAATTAATCCAAAACCAGAATAAAAATTGCTTCACATCTGCTTGTAATTATTTCCGTAATATT